>JAECUM010045930.1:0-12712 GCA_016617855.1 Megalonaias nervosa
CCTCATTAGCAATTTTGCGACTGGTGGAAAAATCTGCCAACCAATATGCCTAGGAGTCAGTGGTCCGAATTAATAGAGCAGCTCACCATACAAGGGCTGATAGGTTCCCTGCCTCTTCTAATGTTGGCTTGATACATCATGATGCATGTTTCCATGCCACATCACTAAAATCACATTGCACCCTGGCCTTAATAATCACTCCATTTGGCTCACTATTGCCGTTTGGGGACAAAATTGAAGAAGTTTGGAGGCAGGTCACTCAGGAACTTCCCCTCCAACTGGCTACTCCACCAGTATTCTCATTTGGGAACCCACCATCCCTGCCACACCACAATGGAGAGGTGACAGGCAAGCCATGCAAAAGGGATCTTTAACATTCCAAGGGTCATTCAGATCTCAACCTTAAGTCAGAAGACAACAGTTGAATCAGCCTATGAGGAAATCTTACAAGTGAGTTAAGAAACCATGTTTCTCCCACTTCCAGATGCTGACTTAACACCCCTACTGCCTGTAGACAGCATACTGGTTGGTGCAACAACCTATTCGTCCAAAATGGATGGGTGACTCAGGCCATTGTCGCTTCAAATTTCATTTATCCAAATTACCCTTCCTCTTTCTTCATCTCCCCTTCTAATGGATGTACTATCAGATCAGGATAAAGATCCTATTGTTCAGGAGGAGATACTGTCAATCATTGATAAATGGGCTGTGCAGATTGTACAAAAGCAACAATCTCCTTGGTTCTGTTCACAGCTGTTCCTTATTAAAGACCCAAGTTACATTAATGAATTAATTCTTCCACCGAAATTCAAGATGGAGAGGTCTATCTACTCTCCACTGAAAGGGATGAGTATGCAATCAGTCTTAATATTTCAGATGCCTACTTTCATATCCCTATCCACCCAACATCATGAAAGTTTCTTCAGTTTGCCTCCCACAACAGATTTTACAAAGTTTGAGTCCTTTCCTTAAGACAAAATTTGAGCCCATGGGTCTTCACCAAAATTATGGATTGCATCATCACCCTGTTCCGGTCAACATCCTCTAGAGCAGTGTGGCATATCTGGATAGTCTCCTCATAAAACACATGGTAAGTGCTATTCTCCTTAAGGGCAGAAGCAAGCATCTATACCTTTTAAAACATCTCAGTTTTCTAGTCAACTGGTAAATATCTGATCTTCACCAACCATAGTGTTTTGACTCACCCAGGAAGATTACGGCCAAACTGAATCTTCTCAAACAACCAAGGATGCAGGTGTTTCACCAATGCCATCTTCTCCTTCACACTTGGCTGTTGTTAGGACAGCCTTGCAAGAGAAATAATTCAGACCTTCAATTGTGGAGAGAATCTTGAGAGCAAGAAGGATGTGGCATGTTTGCAGGGGACTAGTGTAGAGTCAGTACCATTATCCCTTTGAGTGCCTAGATCCCTCAAATAGATGACTTTTTTCTCTAGCTCCATGATGAAAAAAGTTGGCAC
This sequence comes from Megalonaias nervosa, assembly GCA_016617855.1. Classification (NCBI taxonomy): domain Eukaryota; kingdom Metazoa; phylum Mollusca; class Bivalvia; order Unionida; family Unionidae; genus Megalonaias; species Megalonaias nervosa. Next base: position 1,481 of record JAECUM010045930.1, read on the forward strand.
CAATTACCATCAAAGGCTATGGCTTTATGACATCTGATTCATTCAGGCAACATGACAAATTTATCATTCAGGCAACATGACAGAGGAGATATTGGTTTTGATAAAGATCTATCAGACCTGCTAGCCAATTTTGATTTGAACAGATCAAAATCCCCGACCCTCCAAATTGGAATCTGTCCTGGGTCCTAACATGACTCACCTTAGAGAACTTTGAACCTTTAGCCAGGACATCACTTAAACCGTTACCGTAAAATAAAAACTTGTCTCCTGATAGCTTTAGCTTCGACTTACAGGGTGAATTATATGCTTTTTCAGTCAAAATGAACTATCTTCAGTTGGGATTGAATGGTTCAGTTATCCTCTTGGCACAACCAGGCTTTTCATGGCCAAGAACCAGTTAACATTAATGGGCAATCAGAGAGTCATCATATGCTCCCTCTCATCTTTACAGAAGTTGACAGCAGTGGCCAAGCACTACTTGAAGTGCACAGAGGCAAGCTGTGGCAACCACAAAACTTTCTCCCTGAGAAGGTTGGAAAGCTGTATATAACCTCTTGTGGTTTAGGTGGGTTATGCACCCAGCATACTCTGACAACTCATGAAATTAGAGCGATCTCTGCGAGCCTCACATTTGAATGAAATGTTTCAATGAAAGACATCACACAAGTTTTGGGTTGGCATGCAGAGTCAATCTTCTTCAGTTTTTATCTCATAGATAACTTCACAGAGACAAAACCTGAATCTGGTGGGTCCTGTGGCTGTTGCCAAGATGGCCATCAGATCTAATTAAACCATCACAGCCCTTATCTTTGCTGGATTCACCAGTGAATTTTGACAGTAAGAAGACTTCAGTAATCATCTTAACCTGATAGAATAGTCATGGATCACATGACTATAGGCTGTGTTGCTTTAAGCAGGATAATACATTATTATTCACATGGGGAATCCAATCTTTCTTCACTAGAATGATACCTTAGGTATAGGTAGAATGATCAGCATTTCATCCTCCTATTAATTTTATCCTAATCTTAATGTGATCAGGGAATATATTCAAAGAAGAAAGGAGAAAGCAAATTTGATAGTAGATTATGTTTCTCTCTTGATACCTACCCGATCACATTATTTGAAGACTCTGCAAACCACCCAGCTATGTGAGCATCTTTATTAATGGTTCGCTCAGCTTAAAACTGGTATCACCTAGTGGTGACAAGGGAACCCGATGGGCAAGAGTTACTGCCCTTTGCCTATATGATATAGACAGAAAAGACTAATTTTTTGCCTTTTAGTAGGGTTGGATTTTGAGGGATACAGTACATGCATTGCAGATTGTCCACTCAATTCAGTGGACTTGGACAGAGGGGCAAAGAATTAAAGCTCACTATAGCCCAAGTCTCATGGAAATCCACTCAGTCTAGTGGAAGTCCATCATGAATTTATTGCAGCCATAGTGGGTTTTATGTCTGTCTTCACTGATTCTATTGTTTTTGCTCTTGAGTTGACACAATTTACAAACAGATGGGAGAAATCACTATGCTGTAAATGCAACAAGGACAGGGTGTCAATTTTATACTTTTTCTGTACAAACTGTGGTAACATTTCTTGTGGTATTTATCAGTGGCCTAGCTAGGAAGACAAACACACATAAGGTAGAAAAAAATATGACATTTAAAATTTCTTGGAAATCTCAGTCATGACCATGACAGAGTGTACATCAGAATAATTGCCTGGCTATAACATACATCCATGTTCATTGATTACACATGCTTCTACCATTTCTAAAGCTGAAATTTACACACTGTTCTACATCAAGCAGGAACTTTGATGTTCTTTCTCAATAATTGATATTTCATAAATATATTTTGTATACATACTAGTTATTAATTTGTCATAGATTCCTTTTTATTTCTATACTATTTCCAAGACCCACTTTGAATAAATAATTGAAAGCTGTAATAGAAATACAGGTATAAAATTAAAAAAGACATCACTTTTTTTCGCAAATCTACATGTATCACCAGTTAGTGCAAAAGAGTGACATATGTACTTTGAAGTCAGCTGCTATGTCTGTTACTATAGCTTCCTGTCTCGAGTCATCAAGATTCAGTACAGTTCCTACCAGCTACTGTTCAATGTCACAGTAACTGTTCAGTGTCACACTTGTTGTGCTTCGATGTATCAAAATGCACATTCACTGTTGAATGAAGAGGTCACACAACCAAGCACCTTACAACTAAAATGATGCAAATTTGTGAAGAACAAATTTGGACTGAGACATGTGTTTGATATTAAGTTCTCATATTATTGTGTAAAACAGGCCTCTAAAAGACTAAATATAATCAAGTGTATTTGTTTCAAGCTATATCCTATCACCTCCATCTTTCTCTCCCAGCCTACAACCCATCTGTACATCAAGCAGGAATAGAATAAGTGAATAGAGCAGAAGTCTTAAATGACTTAAATTAGGTGAGTTCCTAGCAGGAACTTATCAATGTCACACTTCAGTGTTTTTAAAATTAACATTTACTATTGAATGAAAATGTCTCTTCTTGTCACAGAATCAAAGACTATAAAACTAAGAAGATATCTGTGAAAAAAAAAATGAATGTAGACAGAGAAAAGCATGGCATTAAGCTCTGATATTATCACATAAAGCAGGATATAAAACAAACCATATATAATATTTTTATTTGCCAGTTTAGGGCCTAAGCACTTAAATGTAACAAGTTCTGATAGTTCTTCACATCTAAAAATGTAATTCAAAAGAAAACTAACTTCTGAATGAAAATATGCATCTTTCTTTGTGAAAAATTTGTTTATAATATGCAAACATAAGAGAGAGAGAGAGGGGGGGGAGATTATGCACGACAAGTTTCAATTGACATTACAACAGCTTTTATCACTAACTTGGAGACAAGCATTGATAATTAGAGAATATGCATTTTTAAATCTGCTGCAATTATCTTCATATTAGAATTCATTTACTGATAAAATTTAGAAATAACATTTTACTTCTGTTCTTTATTCAAAATAAGTAAATAGACAAGTTGCTGCTTAGCAATTCATTTTGTATTTAAAAAGAATTTATATAAATAACTGGGTTATAAAGCTGATATTAGTGTCATTTTTTATTTTCCTTTTCTCTATTGTTGAATCTGGTCATAATTAACATTAAAGAACTTAATGCTTCAAATACTTAACAGGCTGAAAGTTGAATAAGTGTGCATTACTGCAGTAATCAAAGTAAACAATATTCATGATGACCTTAGAATTAACATGAACAATTCAAAATAAACAGGAAATATAATTAGGATTTACAACTAACAGCTCCTGGTCGGAATAGTTAAAGAAGTTCAACAACAGATACCTGTTTTGGACCCATGGTACTAATTCAGTTTCCATAGTGAACCTAAGCAAACAACATGATATTAAAAATTAAATAACTTAAAATTTCTGAGTGTAAATGATCAAAGTGTATTTATCAGTATAGACACATCCTTGATAACAGTTTCTGCTTAGAGAAAACCATATGCGCTACGGCATTTTCTGGATCTACATGTTTTTGAAACATGTGCTTTCAATATTGCATCAAAGAGTCAGGTGCTGATTTCAGTAACGAGTCTTTCAAACTCAGGTCTGTAAAGGAACTGAAATTCTATCAATAAAACAATGTCTCTTTTTCTTCAGTTACAACTAGGATAAGTTCTCAAAAGATTTTTTTACTAAAATCTTACTTTCATTATCAACCAATCCTGTCGAGCCAAACCCATATATACTCTATTTTATCTTCACCCATTTCTAGACTGGCTCCCATTCTTTAATATCATTAGAATCTCAAGTCCTTTAAATCTTTTTTAAAATATGAAGCCACATATTAATAGCAATCATTGCAATTGGAGATTGTATAGCCTTGGCAAATATTTGGATTAATAATTTTGGAAGTGTTAGAACTCTTGACTTAAAACAAGTAACAGAAAAGAGCAAAACCAACAAGTTTTGTATAATTGAAAATATTAATATATTTCTATATAATGCAAATTGTAAAAATTAAAAATAACTTTGCAGTATGGTGTATAAATTCCTAAAATCCTGAAAGTTCTATCAATTTCAATAGTTCCAGGTAATCCAAATAAGTTCCAAAGGTATTCCGAATAATGGCACTACTTTACTGATGTGTTGACAGTACAAAAGAAATAATTTGATATAATTCCAAAATATATTAAATGAATTCACGATAATTCCAATACAGCTAGTAATCCAAATGTAATTTAATGAATTCACAGTAATTCACAGGGGATTCAAGATGGCTGCTAGAGATAGTAGCTAGTGTAAATCTCTCTCAAGTGTTGGTGTTTTTCTGTAAGTTCCAAATGTGATGGAGTGATTCAAGTTGGAAATATTAGTGTTTGAACATTTCCTCATAGGATATATGTACTCAGAATTCCTGTGGACTATGCAATTTAGAAGGAAAACTTTATTTTTATATTCAATTGAAATGTTTTGGGCATTATTTCTATCATGTGTTAGCACCTACACTGACTATTTGAGGAGACCCCTTGTTGTACTTGTGTGCTTGCTGTAGAGACATTCATACATTTGGGTTGTTAATAGCCTAATCCACTAACTTTTGATGACAAAAAACTAAAGTACTTGCAGCTCTAATATCAGCAACATGTGTAATAAGAAAACAGTTCAGACCACCCTCAATCAAGTCTGCAGGGGCAAAGGAAAGAAAGTTCAAAACCCTAAACCTGGTCAAGCAATAACTTACAATCCAGTGCAACACAAGACTCGGGAGACTTAGTTATGGACACTGAGGAACTGAGTGGTGTTTACCAAATCCAGAGAGATTTGCAAAATATTAAATCAACCTTGAAATGGACTGTTACAAAGAAGACATCAACTTATTGGTTACAAGAGAGAAATTAGGTGGGGTTGTGTCAGACAATGTGTCTTAACTATTTGCCAATATGAAAATAGAGTTGAAAAGAGAACTGGACAAGAAAAAAAAAATAGGATGAAAGAATTAGATATTCAAATTGGTGAAAGGAACTTCACTTTAAATAATGTATGTGGGCCAAATAATGATTGCCCAGAATTTTACAATAATATACATGATATTGTATATGAATATGGAAATGAGTCTGTTATTATATGTAGGGACTAACTTGGTTCAAGATCCAGAATTAGATTCATATAATTATAGAAATGTAAATAACCCTAATGCTAGAAATGCATTATTAAGTATAAGAGAAACTTTTGGTGTTGTGGATCCATTTAGAGTATTAAATGTAGGATTAAAGAGATATACATGAAGAAGAAAAAAGTTCTCTAAAACAAGCTAGATTGGATTCCTTTCTTGTGTCAGAATCTCTTATGCCAAATGTGGGAAAAGTGACAATTGAACCAAGTTATTGGTCTGACCACTCCATGATAACATTGTATTTGAATTCAGATAATTTCATAAGAGGTAAAGGTTTGTGAAAATTTAATAAGAGTTTACTGGTTGATAAATTAGATGAAATCAAAAATTGCATGAAAAGAATAAAATTACAATATGCTGCAACTGATTATGATGGAAATATTGACAATGTATTGAATTCAGATCTAAGACTGACTATAACAGATTCATTATTTCTAGATACATTGTTGATGGAAATCCATGGTAAAACTATTTCATATGCTTCATATAAAAAGAAATGTAAATTGAAACAGAAATAGAACTTGTGCAGCAAATACAGAATGGTTCCATCGGATCTTATGATTCAGAAATATTGGAGTTAAAAAATAAAGGGCTTAAAAGTTTGAGAAAAATAAAGCTTCAAGGAAGTATTATTAGATCCAGAGTAAAATGGATAGAAGAGGGTGAGAAGCCAGCCAGATACTTTTGCCACCTATACTATGTGAACAAAACAATTACAAAATTAGTTACAGATGAAAATTAAATTATTACTGGTCAATTTGATATTCTAGGGGAAGTAAAAGAGTATTTTGAGACTCTGTATAATGAGGAAAAAGAGGTAGAGGATATAGACTTAGAGGACCTACTCAAAAACTATCAAATTCCTAGACTTAACCAAGAACAATCTTTAAGAATAAGATTAGAAGGCAACGTTACCCAAACAGAAGTATTTTGTTGTTTAAAAAGTATGAAAAAATAGCAAAAGCCCAGAATCAGATGGTTTCACAGCTGAATATTTTAATGTCTTTTGGAATGACATTGGAGAATTTGTAGTTAGGACAGTTAATGAAGCATATGAAACTGGATCATTCTCAACTGTTTTGAGACAAAGTAATATAACTTGAATGCCCAAAGAGGATAAACCTAAGCAGTACCTGAGGAACTGGCATCCAATTTCTTTACTTAATGTTGAATACAAACTAGCATCAGGATGTATTGCCAAAAGAATTAAGTCAGTACTGAATGATATAATATCTGAGGATCAAACTGGTTTGTAAAAGAAGATACATTGTTGAAAATACAAGGATTGTATATGATATTATGCACATTACAGAAGAGTTACAAATTCCAGGTGTATTATGATTAATTGATTTTGAAAAAGCATTTGATTCAATTTCACAGAAATTTATTCTTAATGTTCTTACTTTTTTAATTTTTGGACCAAGTATAAGGCACTGGTCTAAAACATTTTAATGCAATAACTCATTGGTAATTTTACAAAATTGCTTTCTTTCAGAATTTTTCAAACTTTCCAGAGGTCCAATATCTCCATATCTCTTCTTATTATGTGCACAAATATTGTTTATACTATTAAAGAATAATAAAAAAATAAAAGGTATCAAGTTAAAGAAAAGAGTATTTACTGTCACAGTTTGCAAATGACATTACTTTAATTCTTGATGGCTGTCTGAATCCCTGGAATCCTCTAATAAAGTATTGAGCTTCTTTGCAAGGATTTAGGACTGAAACTTAACATTGCCAAAACAAAAGCAGTTTGGATAGGAAGCAAGATGTACAGTGCAGAAACATTTCATCACAGGTTAATTACAGTGGGTGACTGAATTTACACCATTGGGCATGAAGTTTTTGGTGTATTTGTATAAAACAGTGAAAATGAATTTTGAAAATAAAACAGAAATGATTAAAATTTGTTTAAAAATTTGGAAAAGCGAGCCTTAGCACCAGTTGGTAAAATAACAGTTCTTAAATCCTTAATTATTCCAAAGTTTAATCATTTGTTTGTCTCATTATTGAATCCTCCACAAAATTTTATCAGAGAATTAAATGAATTATTTTTCATCTTTAAATGGAAATTAAAAGTGAACAAAGCTAAAAGAGAGGTTATGATTAAAACTTTTTCTAAAGGTGGCTTGGCGATGACAGATAATAGATGAATTAGCTTTGAAAATAACATGGATTCTTAGAGTCTTTCTACCTCACAGATTTGAATATGAAATATGAGATTAGATACCTGTTCCTACTAGGAGGTGAAAATGTGATGACCTTATCTAAAAAGACTACAAATGATTTTTGGCATGATGTTTTACTGGCATGGAAGCTGTTACTAGAGAAAAATAACCCCGGACAAGAGAAGATGTTATGACAACAAGTTTATGGATGAACTCCCTTGTAAGGGTGAACAAGGTACCCATTTTCTATAGGAAATGGTTTGAACATAATGTATTCTATATTGGTGATATCATATGCTTACAGATCAGGGAACTGTTGTCGACTTTGATAGCTTAAAAGCTAGATATGGTCTCAATATGAATTTCTTTGCCTTTCAAGGGATAATTAAGTGTGTAAAGTCCTTGTGTAAAAAGTTACACAGTCAGACCAATTATCCCTTTCCATTTAGAAATTGTATTTCATATTAATAAAGAATGAAAAGACTGTTACAATTTACTTTTTTAAAAAAGATGTTAAACCAACTGGTGAAAATAAATGGAATGAAATTTTCAATCTGAATATGGATATATGGCCCAACATATGTGCTAAAGATGTTTAAAATAACAAGAAACTCAAAATTACAATGGTTTCAATTTCGTGTTACTCATAGAATTTTAACAATGAATTCTTTTCTCTATAAAATAAAATTGTCCAGTACTGATAACTGTACTTTTTGTAAAAAATGTTCAGAAACAATACTGCATATGTTTTGGGAATGTAATGTGATAATCAGGCTGTGTCCCATTGTATTCAGAATAAAGTGACTATAGATACTGTGCCAAGTACACATACTGTTATGTTGGAAGATACAAGTAGACATGGAATATATGAACAACCTTTTTAATTTTTCTTTCTTTTACACAAATGCTGCATCTTTATATTTAAAATGAAAGGGGATATGCCTAGACTATATGGTTTGAAAGTTTTTCTTAAAGACCACTGTAATCTGGAAAAATATATTGCAATCAAATCTGAAAGGAAAGAAGCATTTATGTTTATATGGGAACAGTGGGAACCATTATTCCACAGTAACTAAGAATGATGTGTTTAATCAAATGCATTTTTAATAGCGTCATGTTGTAGTGTACAGTGTGTCACCTAGATGCTGTATATTTGTAATTGTCTAAAATGAGATTGTGTACTATATGAATGTGTGCACGTGTGTTTGCATGTGTGTATGTGTGTATTTTTCTCCTTCACTATACAGTATTTATTGTCCATAGAGTATGTCAGATGTAACATGATGTTGGGATGGTTCCCTGACCCAATGGTCACCCGATTTACAGGGACAATAAAAAATAAAAATATTTTAATAATTCATAATAATTTGATACAAGCATGATATATCCAAGTAGTCTTTAAGTGAGTGTTGGGGCACTGCAGTTCTAACGAATGACATTAATGAAATTAATAAATTCCTATCAATAAATTACTTCTAAGTCTAGTGATAGACTGCTAAGAATGCCTAATTCCACATAATAATTCACCTATATAGAAAGATAATATGCAGTTGCAAAGAATGCAAGTCTGTGCTTTCAATGAATGATTACGTGTATTGGTATTTTGAAGCACTCTATCAGTAAACAGATCAGCTGTTCCAGTTCTAGCCAATCAGAAAATTAGGTTAATCTGTCCTTTTACCAGAACTAATTCCTTATTGAATCATGTGATGTTTACTTGTATTTACAGTACATCTCAACCTAGAAACTTGTGAATGAAACAACTTAGTCACTATATATGACTCATCCTTAAAGTGTGAACTTACCATTGGTAAGAAGGACTGCTCCAGTGGCTTAGTGGTTAGAGTGTCTGCCTTGGATGCAGGAGGTTGCCGGTTCGAACCCCAGCTGAGTCATACCAAAGACTTAAAAAAATGGTACTAACATCTGCCTTGCTAGGCACTCAGCATTAAGAGGTTAGTGTTAGGACTGGTCAGCCTGGTGTCAGGATAATGTGACTGGCAGGGACATTATGCTTCATTTCAGCAGCATGATGCCCCAGTGCTAGACATCACTATATACTGCCACACTGCACACATCATGGTGATATGACTGAAAAATTATTACAGCTACTTTTTAAAAAATCTAAATCACACACACACACACTATTGGTAAGAAATTTTGTATTTAAAATATTATTTACTAACTATATAAATTATTTTAAATGATAATACACATAATATTAATGTATATACCAGATGATATACAAGGCATTATCGATAGATATGTGTTCTGTTAAAGCATTATAAAGTACAGCCTCGATGATGAAACCAACACCAGAATCGCTAAAGCAAGTCTGGCCTTTAGCCAACTACCTGCAGATTTGTGGGGTCACAGAAGCATCTCTCTGCAAACTGAACATCTACATTACCATTGTTTTGCCAACCCAGCTGTATGTATGTGCATCCAAGACCGTGTACAGATGCCATGACAAGAAGCTGAACCATTTTCACATGGGGTGCCTGAGGAAACTGATGGCAGGACAGGGTCCCAGGCTCAGAGGTTCTCACACATGTTATTTCCAAGCATCCACACTAGCAGGCCATGTTATCAGGAAGTCAGAAGAGCGACTATAAAAGACGATTCTTTACAGTGAGCTGAAGGAGAGAAAGCGATCTCAGATGGTCAGAAGAAATGCTTCAAAGATTCCCTCAAGTCATCCTTGAAACATTTTAACATTGACCTTGAGTCTTTGGAAGAATCGTTCCACCTGGTGCAGTCTGTCCTCGTGCAGTGCATCCATACTGGAGCTACAAACTTTGAAATTGGGAGAATTGCAGAGGCTGTGCAGAATAGAGAACAGCGTAAATCTCAGAACTGTAGCAGATCCTTTATTGATCAAGCAATCGATATGGCATCTCCTGTGTTGTGTACCACTGACAGTTTAGAGCACACACTGGCCTGATCGGCCACTCACATACTCACAGAAACCATAGTTGTTAAAAACGTTTTTTCCGTTTTTTATTTCTTCCTAAAAAACTCGTTTTTTTTCGTTTTTTATTTTTCGGAACGTTTTTTTACCTTTTTTATTTTCTCCAAAAAACTTCGTTTTTTTATTCATTTATTGATTTATTTATACTAATTTGACCAAATCCTGTCCTGAATTTTTTTATTTTCTCACGCTTGATAATGTTGCTGCTCGTTCAGTCGCTAATTCTTGGAAGAAAATCAAAATTTTGAATTTTCCCACGGTCGGTCGGTCGGTCCATCGAAAATGTTGCTTGTCGCAAGTTATGCAAGTTATAGCGGTGTCAGTGTCGCAACTCGCAAGTGTCCCTTTGAAGTTTGGCAACAAATATCATTATACTGGTGCAGATTAAGCATAGCAGTAACGTGGACTCGTAGTAGAGGGATGGCCAACTTAGCGCCAAGTTTGAAGCGCAAAATATGTTTGCCGCAGTCCCAAGTGACGGCGGGGGTCAATCTGCGCGGGGGTAAAAAACGACTTCATGCGGTGACAGTCTATCGCAGTGATGTCCAACCAGTAATTTACGGTATGTTTATAGGCCTAGTTGCCTACGGAAACATCTTTTATAAACTTTTCGGTCAATATTCCGCATAGTAATCGTAGTGTTTTTTGGAAAATCGATTTTCTTATTGTGGAGGGTGCTCTCCCTGTTTGATCTTTGCAGACCATTTAGGGAGGCCCTCCTGCCCTACATGTCAAGATGTGCTATATTGTATTTTTTTTCCTATATGGTACAGTTTGTCTGAAGTGTTATGTGTTGTTGAATTTTATATAATTCTATTTTGTAGTGGTTGTCTGCTTTGTATGTGTATATAATAATTTTTTTTTTTTCTATATGTATATTAATTTTTTTTTGT
>JAECUM010045931.1:0-27028 GCA_016617855.1 Megalonaias nervosa
AGGAAAATGCACCGCATATAATAGAATAAGCACCCATTGGGGTAACTTCAAATTTTGCCCACCACCACAACCATCAGCATACCCCACCCAGCAAGTATCAAGAAATGCCCTCCACTTCCGCAATGTAACAAAACTAGGGAGTTATGGCTCCCTTATCGAGTGTCCCCCCCCCCCGACCTTGTTACTCCTCTGTAAGCACTACATATGATGAAAAAACTATACACCTCACGACTCCAGTACCCTGTATAATGATCCTATATACTGACGAAACCACTGCATATAATGTCCAAACCACTGCGAATAATTATTACAGGCTATCGCACATCTTTTGTTTATATTACACAGTCATATTTTGTAATGATGGATGAAGAATTAATATATGTAAATATTATATAATTTAAATTTGTTATTTCTTTCTTTGTAATCATCATCTTCATTGTCGTCATAGTCATCGCCATTTTCGTGTTGTATCTTTTTTCGTCTTCTTTAATACTATTTGGTCTATTCTTTCCAGTACCATTAGTATTTGAAATTATTATTTCTATTGAAACTCTTGTATAAGTAAGGATTTCGTGTGAAATTTCGTCGTTTCGTCGTTTTAGCCCAGTAGTTTCGTATCCTTTTTTGGCCGCGACCCTAAAAAATAAATTTTCTGTGCTTCAAGACCCCGTTCCACATTTTGATAATTTTGCCACACTAAGAAACAAATTCTGGAGACCCTCCAGAACGTCTTCGGGATCGTGAATTGGATCGCGACATGGGACTTTGGAACCAGTGATTTAACCTCATTTAAACAAAACCTCAATTTTTTTTAGGTCAGCATTGGTTTTAGGTGTTGACAACAGAAGAAAAAAAAACACCATTTACTAGTATATAATATCTTTTATTTAGTTGCTATTTTTAAAGTCTCTTCTTATGCCTGGGTTGTTCTGATTTCTCTGAACACTTAGGATGATTGAAACCATTTTATGAAACATACAGCGAACGGCGATTTACTGCGAAGAATCAACTTATAATGCAAAGTATCCAGACAATGGCCACTGACCGAGACCATTCGCTCAGTGCTGGTTTAGTATAATCCGTTCTAAAAATGGAATTGTCATATTAGTAGTAGTATAATATGAGGGTTCTGGACCAAACTGAGAATTCTCCTATAAAACGTTCTATCTCATTATCTTATTTAGTAGCCATTTTCAGCTCAAAATAAGACTAAGAATATTTTATTGGAGTAGCCAGAAACCTCATTTATTACAAAAGTTTAGACAAAATTGTTTTACAAAAGTATAATATGAGGGTTCTGGACCAGAGACCCAACTCCCCTAGTGAAACATTTTTTTTGTACCTTATAAATTAGACATTTTTGTGTACCTTATAAATGTTTTGGGGAGTTGTATTTCTGATCCATAACCATCCAATCCGTCTACTACTGAAATATTTTAAAGTTCATATTGAACAATGAAATGTCTTATTATCCACAGTCGATCCGACATCTGACAAACAAATTTTGTAAGAGATTTAATTCGATTAGAGCAGCTTCAATATATACTGGCATAATAAGCGACTGTGTTAAAAGAGTTGGTTACCATATGGATCAGTATGGTTGTTCGCAATTGAAAATAAGAAGTTGGGCAGATGATCCGGACAACATGGTTGATGCACTTTTTGATAAAGCTATACAAAATTAAACATCTACTATTGCAATATTTAGACAAAAATAAACAGCAGCAATGACGTTCGGTCTACCATTCCAGTGAGGTCCCTTCATTGCCGGTAAAGCCTTTGCCATAAGGTCCTAAGAGTCCCTTTCATAGACATACCCCCGGCGAATTTCTGAATATCCGAAACGAAACTTTAGAAACTCAGTGGGCTGTCTATTTCAATGTAAAGACCTATCTTGTGGTCCACAGGCACTCTTCATTGGTTAAGACCTTTCTTGTGGTCCACAGGCACCTTATGAGACTTTTTTGTCCGGCGGACATTCTTTCTGAATGTCCCTATTGGGGTACCATTCAGTGAGGTCACAGGTCACGAGCTCACATCACCCTGCTGTTTATTTTTGGACGATACAAACATATCGGACGATACAAACATATAGCACGGCACAAACATATAGGACGACACAACACCTAAGGGACGATACAACACCAAGGGACGGCACATACACAAACGGGGGATTTACCTACGTTCAACAGCTTTTATACACTCTCCCCATGATCAACCCGAGGAGAGTGCAAAAGTACACCCACCACGTGGTGACATGATGGGAGAGCGTATTTGTTTTCTGCTGAACTTCGTACCCCCAATTATCTTAGAAAAATTGGTAATCCAGAACTATACCCACCGACATATGCCCGTGATGGGAACCGAACCACAGACCTTCAATACGAGAATCCAGCATTCCTGCACTGAGCTATTAAATTCGGTTACATGTATACATTCGAGAAATTATTATATACTTACCAGTTACCTGATTTTGAATAGCATTTTGGAAAATTGAATCGCGAAATCTGAAGTCTTACATATTACCGTCTATTTGTACAGAAAAACGAAGCTTTAGACTGCGCTCGTATATGAAGTTGCCAAATGCAGCATTTATTCTGCAATTTCCAACATTAATACAGCGGCTGTGTACATTATAGGCAGAAGACTCTGCAGTCTGAAAAATCGATAGTGGGTTTTTACCAAGCCGTGAAGATTCAGGGCATCCAAGTGGAAATCAATACAGAACACTGTTTCAGTACGGCCTTAGATTCTAAGGTTTATGATTTTCATTGAAACAGACAGACAGACAAACCGAACTCACTAATACGTCTGGAAATCACTTGACAGATTTCTACAGTGCTGTAATCTTACAATACGCAGTCGAAAATCAATAAATTCTCTGCATTCCAGTAGGGTCTTATTACTACAGCTCTACATTACAGAAAAACAGACGACAAATGCCCTACATTAGCCGAAGCCTTAACGAACCAATCTATGTTCGATAATCCAAATACGATTTTAAACTAGCTGGAAAGGTATTATCTCCCTTCTAAAGGGACACGGACAGTTCTATTTGTTATGAAACTGATTGATATACCTTTTCCTTGGAGCGATACTGGAATATTTGGTCGCAAAAAATCGCTCCATGAAAATATTCTATGTTCACAAGTATAAAAACCATGGATTTAATTTGAGTAAAAAACAAATGCTTAAAGTTAATTCTGGGAAAATTGTAAAAAATATCTTTTATCATCAAAAATGCTCAGTCCACGCTTAATAATCGCATCAGTTTCAAGCTTGTGAAGATTGGATTTGGTAATATTAGTTTTTATAAAGCTAACATTATTGTTTACGTTGATTTAAAATCGTTAAATTTCATACATTTTTTACATATCCATGAGGAATGCCATTCGCTTTCTTTGTCAGTTTATTATCGTCGAGAATTACGGCATATATTTTACTTCGAAGTCCAACAAATTCTCTCACCGGCACAAACATAAATTCATCTTTCATTGTGCCAATAACTTTTTTATTCACATCATCACGAAATCCACTGCTTGTCGGATAATCTGATAAATCAAATAGGCCACGGCGGTTATAAATATCTTGATAGACATCTTCACATTTTATATTATAAACTAGCGAATCTGTATCAGTAAATAGCAACTCTGAATCTAGCCACTGCTTTTTGGTAAAATTATAGTGGAAATCGTACATCAGCTACTTTGATATATCAAATACAGCTGCACCTACATATATTGGTTTATTTGACGTTAAATTTGTCTTTCGTCGTTGTATTGCAACAAGATTTTCATTAAATATTTTCATGCTAACAAAATCATCATCGTTAACTAATTTATTTCTGCGATTTATATCATTTACAATTTCAATTTTGACTCGCTTTCTGATATTCTCCATCGCTTTACCAAAAACTGAGTTATTCATTAACTTAAAAAAGTTTTTCTCAAAGTCAGTTTTAGCCACAGCACGACGTTTGGTATTTAAGTCAATATAATCTGCCATCCACCTCGACTGATTAAATTTTAGCACACGATGGACTTTTCTCAGAATTAGTCCAGCATCTACTGCTTGTTTTAAATTTTTGTAATGTATCACGTAATTTCTTTTATTTAGCAAATTTGGAACTAACTTATTAACAATGGAATTTTTTGCTGTTGTCATTACTCGTTGCTCAGGTGATAGTAAACTGTAATCTATCATCATAGACTCTGCACAAAATGGGTAGTCGTTACATAGATCATGTAACGAACTAGGATAATCTAGATCAACTTCAACAAAGTATGAGATATTATTAATTTTTCTAGGTAAATCTTTTTCAGTATCTTTAAGAAATTGATCTGGAGTTATCCAATGAAATCCACCGCAAGGCATTGGCTCTGACATTGCATACCCATGCAAATTAACGCAATCTAGATAAATAATATGATTGGATGGGAGATTTTTATCATAATTTTTAGATATTTATTATTAGCTATCGCATATTGTTTTGTTATGACGCTAATTCCGCCTCTGATACCTTTTTCAAAAAAATTAAACATATCAACATCTGTCAAGAGATCTAATTCTATTATTTTGCTTGTTTTTAGTAGAGCGTCCCACGACGGCCCGGGATCAGAATAATACCAGCAGAGATCTAGTCCATAATTTTTATGACTAACTTGACGAAAACTTTCAAAAACATCTACTAGTAGTAATACATCTGTTTTCAAAAATAAATCATGATAATCACCAAATGTTTAACAACTAAATTTATTCCAAATAACTTGTGCATATTTGTACCCGTCATCTGACACGCCTTCGCCTTTTAGCTGCGAGTAAAATTTGTCTTTGCCGGGCAGAGAAGTTTCATCAAATCTGCTCCAGTCGTCGAGATACTCATATGGAAAGATACCTTTTTTGTCAGATCGACATAGTTTTCACCAAAGCAACTTCGCAGATTATTAAAAGTGCTACAGCCTTTTCGAGCTCATCCAGTGGTGCTGCCATAAATTGCAGGCTGTCAATGAAACGTAATTTTCCGAGAGTAACTGACATATATTTTTCAAAATTATTTGGTATACATTTTATCTTATTATTTAGTTTTAGTTTAGATTTAACCTCATCATCACCAAAAGTTTCTACAATGATATGACTATCATAGCCGCAAAAGTTAAGTAAAACGACAGGTATAAACTATGGTGCATACAATTTTAAATTACAATTATTATGAGCTGCTCCTCTGCATTGCCCAGTTAAATGGCAATGATCACAAACTTTATCATCGAACAACAACTTCTCGCAGATATGACAATCAACTGCTTCGTTAAATTCAAATTGTTGCTTAGATGTTATTTTCATTGAAGCTGTCTTAAATAATTTGTTAGAAGATTTGCTATAAGATTTTTTAGCAGACAAATTGCTGGACTTTCAGGTTCACTATCTTTACATCTATATAACTTAACCGGACATGAAAACTTAGAGTCGACGCAACAAACTACTTTATAAGCTACTCCGCAAGGAACATGTTGCTGTATTTTTCTTATACTTGATTTATTAGGATTATTTTCAGCGCCAGCCACTGGAACGAGTAGGCACTCAAAATCAGCATAAATAACGAAAGGTATATTTAGCTTATGATCAAGATTTTTAAATTTTAAGACTTTTTCTTTTTTGCTTGGCATAGTTATTCTTTGAACATTGGCGCAGTATTTGAGATGCTCTTGCAGTTTTCCATCGCTAGAAAAACCCTGCAAACATCTGTAACAGAAATATGTTTTGTTTTTATTTTTATTATACTGTCCGCCAACTAAGCCGTTAAAGTTTTTTATCCAACAATAATGTCCTCGATAAAATAATAAATTTATTGTCTTTTGTGGAGCAGTTGCCGAAATATACTTTGGATAAACATTTTCTCGCTCATCTAGTCCGAAAACATTTACTAAAATATTGTTTTGTTTTTCAAACTTTGGTATCTGATTTTCTGCCACTGGAAAAGCTATTCCAATAAAATTTAGTTCGTCTTTGTATGGCAAATACTTTTAAATTCTATCGCTGTGGTCACTCTGAGGATGTCTCTCAGACAAAATTGCCCAACGAAAACATTGATCGTCGTTGTTTTTGACATGTATACAACATTTTTTGTTTTCAATTTTTTGAGGGAGGTCAACGTACCCAACGCTATTAGCGCCGTTGCCGCTAAGTACGTTATATTTTGCTGTGTGAATTAAAACTTCCTTTATCAACTCAAATTTCCAACCTGATCCTGATGAAGTAAATTCTTCCAATTTGTTATTTATTTCTTGGTGTATTTCATCGGCGACTGTGGCAATATTTGTTCCAGTTAATATTTTTCGTGATTTAGCTGTTAGATATGGTTCTGAAAGTTTGCTGTCGAAACTTGTATTTTCAAAAATTATATCAAATATATCTTTTTCCATTGCATGTAACCTTGATAAAATCATATGATACTGAACTATTAGTTTGATACTTTTATGAGCTGCAAGTTCTTGAGCTATAACTGGTTGTAAAAAATGAAATAAATTTGTGGAGTTACAATTTGCTGAAACATTTTGATTATCAAATTTGTAACTGTTGTCGTATCCGGAAAATGCTGTAGCAATCTTTTCTGTTTTGATAAAGCTCTTCTTAGCAATACCACGCAATTTTAACATTATATATAGTATATTTTACATTTAATTGAAAATTACGTAAAAATCAATTAGAGATATAAAATCCCTATAGTATATTGTCAGAAATTCTGAGATATAAGATAGTGACAGCGGAAGAGCAAGAAACTTATCATGTTCATCCAAAGTACAACTTATATGCTGCAAATGCACTTGGTTCGGTTATTTGTATAAAATCTAAAACATCTGTAGGTAAATCAATACCAGCTGGAATTATAGTAAGTGTAAAAGGAGATAATACAGATATGACCGAAATGTTTAGAAAAGATTTTATTTACAGTTTATTTTGTGATGACATTCCAGCTGGACAGCGAGTCTATCGAGTAAATGGCTCGATTAGTGATGATAATATTGAAAATTTAGCTTTACAAAATGAGTTTCAACCGCATCCTGTGTTTGATTTATATGAGGCAAATGATCATGGGATATTTCGACATAAAAAAACAAACAAAATATGTTATTGGTTTTATGCAAAACAGCGGATATTTAATGGCGGTGATACGTGGAACTAAAACTGATCAAGTTCATTATCAATTTCATCTCTTTATTTATGAAACTTTTAACTGTGCTATTCCAAATAATTTAGTTATCGACCATATTAACAGCATTAAAACAGATAATAGAATTGAAAATTTAGATATAGTTACACCAAAAGAAAACACTAGACGGGAGATAGGTGGAGGAAATAATTTTAAAAATCCTAAAAGTTCTATTATTTCAGTAAATCTTGAAACTGATAAAGAAATGAAATTTAAATCAATTTATTCATCTGCAAAATATCTTAAATTCATCCACAGCGAGTAAAAGATATCGCTGACGGCAAAACCAAACCAACAACTTCAACATCAACATTTGATAGATTTAGTTTTAAATACAGTGATTAATGATATTTCTTAGCTCGGTTTTAGTTAAGCAGCTATGGGCAAACATCAAAACATCATCGCGATCAAATTTTAGTGTTATAAATGCGCTATCATTAGGGTTTTTTTTCTGCTGCTGTTAGGAGAATTTTATCAGACTCACCTTGCATTACATTTACATTAACAAAATAAGCACAATATCCCGACAGACATTTTCTAACTGCCTCAGCTAATTCTCTGTAATTTAATATATTAACTTTCTGATGATATTTTACTTCAGCAGATTTTGTTTCGCTGGCCATTATTATTATAAATTACATAAAAATATATTATAATATGGATTTAATGAAGAGACTTACTGATATATATGCTGACGACAAAATTGTCGACGACAATTTTATCTCCTGGGATACAATCTCTATCGATGTTGATAATTCTGCTGGTTATAGCCAAGATGATATTTTGTACAACAATGACGACGATGATGAAGTTGTTGATGTTGTTGATAAAAAAATACAGAAGACCGACAACTGGACGATACAATGTTAAGTATCATATCGCTAAAAAAAATAATAAAATTTAAATTTACAGTTACCGAACAACAAATATTTTGGCAGCTTATCAAACCTTTTCTTAACGTAAAAGTAACTGGCCATCAAAGAAATATAAAATATGATTTTATTTTTGTTAAAATATTTAATTTAATGCCAGTTGATAATACAAGAAAATTACATTTAATTTCGTTATGTAAAACTATCAAATGTAAATCTGTACTTATGAAATACGAACAAATTTATAATAACATTTATTGTATCGACCGAGTTGGTACCCAGCTATTAAATTTATCACTATATTCTCGCCATTTAACTAAACTTTTGTCGCCGCGCTTTCTAATAACTTTTTCAATAACAAATATATCTTGGGAAGTTTTCTAAAGTTCTTGTTCATAAAAACTACCAGTTATAGGTTCACTTAATAAATCTTTTACCGCATAGGTAACCGGTATTGTTAAAAGTACTTTATCAACAACAAATACTTCTTCGCTCCAGTTTGGAGTAAATCCTTTCTCAAATGTTTGTTTCGTCAGACAAATTCTAACTTTATCACCCACTTTAAATGTATGTCTGCAGTACATGTTTTCGTTTGCTAATATTGGATTTTTAATTGCGTCATTTGGCGACATTTTAGTGGTTCGATGTTTTGTGTCATTGTATTCGTCAACAATGTTCTGTAAATTGTCAATATATTTATTTGTATTTTTAGCCGTCAAATACTTACGAATTTTTTCGTTTAGTGTAC
Organism: Megalonaias nervosa; assembly: GCA_016617855.1. Lineage (NCBI taxonomy): Eukaryota > Metazoa > Mollusca > Bivalvia > Unionida > Unionidae > Megalonaias > Megalonaias nervosa. The sequence continues at coordinate 8,828 of JAECUM010045931.1, forward strand.
GATTAAATCGCTCGACGACAACACTTTTACCTTCATTTTCAGTGACATATATTTTGATGTTATTTTGTTCCAAAAACTGCTCGAACTTTTTATTGGAAAATTCTGCTTCGTGATCAGTCCATATTCTATTTGGTTTTCTTTCTGAACTTGTTATTATTTGTTTTAATGCATCAGTTATTGACGTTCCTGTCTTATCTGAAACTGGCACACTAAAAGCATATTTACTAAAAACATCCACAACATTAAAAAGATATTTCACGCGAGCGCCGTCAGCGCTAACGTTAAATTCAGCAAGATTTCACACATCAACTAAATCTATCGCCCAGATATTATCAACGGCATTTGCAACAACCTTACGCCGCGGAAACTTTTTTTTAGGTTTGTGTAATTCAGCTGTAAGATCATCATACAATTCTTTTCCAAGACGAGACTCTCCGAGTCCAAGATTATATTTTGCTCCAATAAAACCCTGCACCAGCTTTCTGTCAATACGCTCTCGCACATTTGCCGGTTTCATATCACAAAGTTCGTCGAACATTACTTTATCACAACTGTGTTTATATTGTTCATGAACACGATAGCAGATATCATGACGCATTGCTATTGCATCAACTTGATTGCAAGGCTCTTGTCCTGGCAATGGATTATCGTTTTCCTCTAGTTGTTTATCAAGAGGATTATAAGGTCCAGTATATTTACGGCCTGGCAATGTCCAACCGCCTTTTGGTTTTGGCAATTTGCCAATTACTTTATGTATATCTATACCTGTTCCAATTATTTCTCTGTTGTTGCATTGTTGACAATATGTAACAATTTTATTTTGCTCAAGACAGAGATCTCTGTCACAATCGCACTCGCATCTCATTATATATTTTCAGATTTACAATAATATTTATTTTAAGATTTACAATATTTATTTTCAGTCGTCTACTAAAATAACGTCAGGGCAACCACCTGGACAATTTCTCTAAAAACTTATTTTTTCTTCTTCCGCAGATTGCGCAAATACTTTTCAGCATTATTCTATTATTTTTTTGTTTTTTCTGTTGTTTCATCTTTATTTTCGGTTTTAGTTTTACATTTGAGACAATATGTTGACATTATATATTTGTAAGTTTAGATAAAATTAATTGCAATCTCATCATTGGCGTGAGAAGGTTGCTTGCCAAATTGCAAAATAAACTTTAAAAAATCAGGTGATTGGGACATTTGTTTTATAAACATCACGCAATAGTATCCACAAGCAGAAGTTCCAACAGGCTGAATTTGATTAGACGAATAATTTATTATTTTATATTTTTTGTTTATATATTTTTTTATTGCGTCGCTCGGTGGAAGTCCAAATGAGTCAAAGTAATTTTATTATAAACTGCTACCCAATGTGTGCCAGATCCGTTGTTAAAATCTTGTATATTTATCACACACGAACCCAGCGACGCTCGCAGTGGAATCGCGTCAAGTTCATCTTTGGAATAAACTCCGTGGAAATTTTTTACTTGTTTCAGCTTATCAAGTATATCAAAGTTACTTAACGCGGACGTGTGCCCGGCAATGTTAGTTCTCGTCCTATTCCCAACAAATTTGGCAATAGACTACCCGCTACTCCCGCCAGTAACGGTTCTATAAATCCACCTCTGGTTGTTCTTCGACGAGATCGCGTCTTTTTTCCGTTGTCTTTCTTTTTGCTGTTTTTCGCTTGGGCATTATATTTATCTTTAGACTATTTTCTTTATTCCACCGCCGCCGACAATTCCACTGCCAACAATTCCATTACCGCGGACGACACCGCCGCGGACGATTCCATGACCTTCAACTGCTTTTTTTGTTGCGCCACATACTGCGTCAGACGCAGCTGCTAATCCTAATGTACTTAACACTGGCAAAATTTTAGGTATTAACGTTCTGGCCATTACAGATAATGCCGGACCAAAGAAACCACCTTGTTTTGACATTACTGTTATTTGTGTGGCACTTAAATTTAAAACAAAAGGTTTGCCGCTGTTATACTTATTTATTTGGGTTTTTTGTTAGCATTAATTTTATTAAAGTACCTTTGTCTCCATATTTTACTTTTAATGAAACCTGCCGTTGTTTAGAAACAGCAGCTGCTGATTTTTTAACTTGACCATCAGTCAAATATATTTCTTTTACAATATATTTTGTCATCTTATATTAAAGTTACAGATTAAACCGAACTTTGCGTTTCTTTCAAACTTGAACTGACATTTTACCTTCGATAACGTCGATTGTAACAGATCTGTCGCTGATCACTAACGCGTACACGTACAACTGTGCTACTGGAACTGCTCCTAATGTCCAGGTAATTTCAATATCAGCAGTTGAAAATACATCTCTCTCATTATGTTTACTAACATCAAAATAGAATATTGGATAAAGTGTACGAAATTCCTCTACTGATATCTGAGATCCGTCTCCAACATCTTGATATTTTTGCATTGCGTCGAGCAGGTACATGTTAGGTCGAGTAATATTTTTATCAGAGTCATCTGCAAAATTACATTCTATCGCTCATTCTGGATATTGCTTTGAATTTAGTCTAGCATATATTCGTCTGACATCAGCATTATCAAATATTGCATTATTTTGTTCTTGGTTACCACGCCGCGCTTGCTGTTGAAATACAACAAATAACTGATTCGGCAGTTGTTCACTTCATGTTGTTGTTACTCGCCATGTGTAGTCGGTAGTATTTGGAACTGCTGTTTGATATATTTTATGTTGCTGAAAATAAATCATCTTTGTATGTTTTTTAAGAACATCATCTATTTCGAGCGATTTTGTAACTGTCGGTGTTTATCGTGGCATCCACAGCGCAAGTTTATTTATGATAAATTGCACATCAGCTCCGCCAGCTCGAAGTAAAGAGTCATTTTGTTCCGCTCTATCTAAAATTAGTGTGTGTTTAACTCCACGAAATACCTTGTTGTCATCGCGACAAAATCAGAAAATCACACTTAATGGCAGCATCATTGTAATTTGGCGTGATTCTGCTGCAAGTGTTTTTCTCTTAGCATAACCTTCATTGTAACGTGGATTTCGAAATCCAATTGTGTTATTAACATGATCTAACATTTCATCGCCAATCGCACCTGCTCTTGGTGGTGGTATGCCAAAATTATTGCAAGCAGCAGTAAGTGAAACTAATGCAGCTGCTGCATCAGCAGCTGCAGCTGGTGGGGCTATACCAAAATTAGCAACATTAGCAATAAGAAAATCTCTTACAGTTGCAGCATCTGCAGCGGCATTAGCTCCATGAACAAGAATAACGTCTGAAAATAATTCACCTGATAAAGCTGCTGCACCAGCTCCAGTGTCTTTAAACCACATCATATTAGTTGCAGTCGATCTGGAGTAATCATCAGAAAACGAAATAGTATTTAAGATTGTACTTGCAACTTGCAGGTGACAGTTTGATTAGCTAGCTGATATCTGGCACTTTTGAATAAACACCAGCCATTATTGATAAGAGCTACTTCTGCGTTAGCTGCAATTGCGACAGGTGGATTAGCCACTGTCGTAATCTGGCCTCGAACTTCCAACATTGCCTTATGTGGCAGTAGAAACACATCTTCGTCTCGGGTATTAAATGTTCTAACACCAGCCTTATTTGGCTCATTAGAATTTTCGTCGAGATATTCAACATATTGAAATTCTGTTACTGTGTTATCGATGTCATAAGATTCCGCCAAATCGAGATAATTTTTAACAGATATTTTTTATTTATTAGATTATATAAAATTTTATTGTGGCGCTGTTACTTTAGATATTAATTTTTGTATAATCTTCTCGCCCTTTGGTGATAAAAGTTTTTTTGTTGTTGTTATCATAGCACGTTGAGTTTCTTTTGTTGGAGCGATTTCTGATATAATTTGTTTTATCTCAGATGTAGACGGTGTGCCTTTAATTTTATCAGCAACCTTTTGACCCACAGCAGTTTCAGCAGCAGATGCGGCGCCAGTTGCAAAAGCTTTTGACGCGTGAAGTGCAATTGGTGCAACTTTATTCGATATTCCTGGAACATTTTCAATAATTTTAGTAAATATATTTCAAAAAAATCCTCCAACTATTTTTCTTCTGTACAATTTAATTATATCAAGTAGGTTGCATAAAACAATAGCCAATCACGAAGTTTTGGTGGTTTTGTTCAATTTAGTATCAGACTCAGCACCAGCAGATATTATTGCATTTATATCATTAATAAATTTATCATATCTTGTTTTTGCCCAAGACCGTAAACTGTTAATATCATATATATAATTTTCTTTTAGAAATTCATGATATTCATCGTCTGATATTTTTGCATTTGCTTGTTTCCTATAGTTGTCTTTTATAATCAATTTCTAAAAGCTTTACCGTTCTCTCACCAATTTCTTTTTGCTCTTGTTAAATATCCTCTAATTTTTATGAATAATTTTCCTAAGGCGGTCTTAACTTCATGTGTGGTTAATTCTGATAATCTTCTTTCAAGTGAAAGTGGATTATTTAACAGACGATTTAGTTCAGTTCGTCTAGCAGCCGGATTAACAATATCTGTTACAAGTGCCTCAGCTAATCTTCTTCTTTCTTCATCAGATCTAGCGATAATTTTTCCTGTTCTTTGACTAATCCGAGTAAACCTTTATCCTGTAGTTGCTTACGTTCCTCATCTGCTATTGGCCTGGTTTCAGGTTGTTGTGCAAGTAGAGCCTCAGTAACTGGTTTGAGAACTGTTGCTGCTGTTTCTGCTGCAGCCACTTGGCCACATCGTGCTTGTTGAATCATCTGCCTAAGTTCAGCTTTAGATTGAACAAGTTTTTTTTAGATTTTCTGTATGTTTTCTGTCCTTTGCTTGTCTTTCCATTTTATTATATATAAATTTTATAAAACTTTTAAGAGATGGAAGACTATCGAAAACAAAAACTTACTGCAGATAATTTTCAATACAACAACGAAACATTTTAGTTGGATTATGTGTAAGTTTATCGAATAAGAAAAAGTTATATTTATCTTTTGTCGCTTTATGATATAATTCAATAAATTTATCTTTAGTTATATCGCCACATTGCTTGTTCGCGATATTTCTAACATCAACGTTGTCCAGTCCAGAGAATAATCTAAAACAACCAGTATTTCGCCGAATAAATCTGTCAACATTATAAAAACCTTCGGCTAAATAAACAGAATTAGATTTCTTATTACGCGACAGTGAAAAATATGATCTTATTTTATTCATCTCTACATTATTTAACGGAATATCGTCAAAAACTACTATCTTATGCTCGGACGAATCAAGTTGATTAACTGGAACAAGTTCTTTTGGTTGTTTGATAAAAAAAAAAAAAATCTTCACCAGCATCAAGATCATCACGAAGCTTGTTATTATATTCGCTTAGTAGCTCGTACTTATTCTGTTGTGGATTAATTGTATAAATATAAACACGATCGTAATTAAAATTATCGCCCAGCAGTAAATTCATAAGCAAATTTATTTTTCCCGATCCAGTTCGTCCAACAATAAGATAGTGATAATCTGGAAGTTCATTGTTATGTTTATGTTTCACCAACCGCTCTGTATCAAAATTTAATATCCACGAATTTTCCATTGTTTGTTATATAAAAATTGTCAGACAATAAAAAAATAATGAGCTATTATACAAGATTTGGGACAACATTAGGAGATTCATCGGCTGTAAGTACAATAAAAAACGGCAATATTGATTTATCGGGCTACCTAAAAAAATCTGGCGACACAATGACAGGAAAGCTGTCTATGTCAAATCAACGAGTACTAGATTTAGAAACAGCGTATCAAATAAATGTTGTTAATACACAAGCTGTTAGTTATGCACAATTAAAAACCTGTTGACGATAATAAACTGTCACTGACAGGAGGAACTTTAAGCGGTAACTTAGATATGTCAGGAAATTTTTTTTTATAAATTTGGAGACCGGATATCCACCAGTAAATCAAACTCAAGCGGTAAGTTATTTACAGTTGAAGTATGTGGATAATAACAAACTTGATAAAACCGGGTGGAACAGTTACAGGTATTATTAACATGTCAGGTCGACGAGTGTTAGGCTTAGAAACTGTATATCCGCCAGCAAATGTTGATAACACACAAGCTGTAAGTTATGCACAACTAAAATCTGTTGACGATAATAAACTTACCAAAGCCGGTGACACAATGACAGGTAACCTGTCTATGTCAAATTCAAAAATAACTGGATTACCAACAACCTCGCCACCAGCGTCCGACTCGGATGCTATTAGTTATGCTCAGTTAAAAGTAGCGCTAAACCCGTATTTGAGACAATCCGGTGGACCAATGTCAGGTAATATAAACATGAGAAATAATAAAATAACTACGACATATGTTCCTGTTAACCATAATGATCTGAAAAATAAAGCGTATGTTGACAGTGTATCTGGTGGTGGTACAAAACGAACTAAAAACAATGTTGGATATATTCCAACACTTTTTAAAGCAATTGAAAACCGAGCCGGGTTTGAGGTAAGAGCATCATCATATTATCCTGAAAACTATCCTTATTACGCTTTCTCTGATAGACACGAGTGGACGACCAACGGAGAAGTTGAAAACTTTTGGATTAAAATTAAATGTCCCACTGCAGATGCTATTTGGCAATTTCATTTGCGAGACCGATTAAACCCTAGTGTTGGTCGAATTTATAATTGGCGGTTTGATGGATCAAACGATGATATTAACTGGACAATATTATATAATACAGCAAATACGTATATTACAACAGCACAATATTTTACAATCCCGACAGAAAATGCTGTCAACAAGTACTTATATTTTCTACTTTATATTGTCGCTGCTGAACATCCATTTCCAGGACTGACCGCATTTCAAATATATACACTTGATGATCAGATATGATCATTGTGAACAAATTTAATCTATTGCTATAAAATAATGACAACACAATAGTTTATAGACGTTGGGAGAGAATATTATGATTATATTTTTAACCCTAAAATAAACATTTGGAACGAATCACTATCAGCACGTGTAATAAATAATAGAAAAAAATTTTCAGTTCGAATGATAAACTCTCCATTGTCAGAAGCAGAAAAAATTTTATTCTTGTTATGCATATGAGAGAGCCGCAACTGAAAGAAGCAATAGAAAACTTTAATGTGATAAGAAGATACTGTTATCCTAATGATTGTCTAGAAGAACATAAATAAGTTGAAATCCTGCTAAAAAAAATATGGCTCGAGCTTGATTTTGGAAATTTAGATTTGATAATAAAATCGGACTTAATAAAAGCACGAGCTTACGGTGAAAGAGATGATGTAAAAAAATCTGTAGACGGTAGCCATAATGATCTCGACAGACTAGCAGAATCTAGAATAATAGGAATAAAAAGAAACACGAAATTATACAATAGTTTTTTAAAACGAAACATTTTTAAGTATCTCGGCATGTACTACCACTACAAAGAAACCCTAGGTAATATCGTTACCATGACGGTTGATACGAATTTAATTATAAATTCGTATTTAAACGCAATTTTACCAATGATACGTAAAAAAGACCCAGAATTTGATCCGATTATTGTTGACAGATCTATAAAGATAATCAAAAATTTTGACGATGAAATTAGTGATCTTAATGATATTGAGCGAGAAAAGTTTTTTGATAAAGTCAGACAAACAGATTTGGAAGTAAAAATTGATTCTTATTACGACATAAGTGAAGCAGATGATATTCCATTTCCATCAATCCAGCGCTCTAGACAATTGTCATTACGAAATTATTACAATGAAATCGAGAAAAGACTCACAAAACCATATGACAAATTAATGTTAAAAGTAGCTTCTGCTTTTGGTCTGCTAACAATTGAACTTGATAAGCTTATAAAATTAATGCTAGCAAATTTCGTGGTCGCGTATGCAATTATCAGACAACATCTTGTTCTCAAAAATTTCACGTTAGATCAAATAAGCTTGGTATTAGGGTATATTGATGAAACAGAAAAAGATTACAGTAATTTGGTAAATAAAACAGATTTGTATGAACGTGAAGTAGGAGATACTTTTGATTCATTTACTTGGTTAAAGAGAAATGATGTACTAACAGATAAACGATATAATGATACTTCGTCAGATGTTTAAGACAAGTACAGAGATTTTATAGCTGATCCTAACAATAATAAGTTCCGTGAGTTTCTTGATTCGATTGTTGGTGCTAGAGTTTTTAATATTGTATAAATATTGTATAATGAAAAACATATCATCGATTTCAATCATATTTAAGAAGAAATTCCAAAACAAGATGTTGACGCCCTAGTACAATATTACAAATTTTATCATAAAAACCTTTAGTGTGTAAAACAATGTTATAAATACTATCGTAGAACACTTCGAGTAATATTATATTTACCACAGCTAATGACCAGCTCTGGCATTATATCAAGTAAAGCATTATTAAATCCGTTTTTGTTAATAATATGTGGCGTCGGTGTCCCTCTTTCAACAGCATGTAAACATACTGAACCCAAACTTGAGACTAAAAAAAAAAAAAAAACGCTTGTAAAATAGCAAGTATCACTTACAAAAAATTACTTGACCAGATACGATCTTACTTGCGAGGTGTAAAATATGATATGGATCATTTAATACGCGAGTCTTGTATTATTGACAGTATGTTAACGGATATCCTATCAATGACAGTCAGCAGGTATGAAAAAGATTATCATAAAATATGGTTATAGTATTAGATGTTTAATTTTGTATAGCTTTATCAAAAAATGCATCAACCATGTTGTCCGGATCATCTGCCCAACCTCTTATTTTCAGTTGCGAACAACCATACTGATCCATATGGTAACCAACTCTTTTAATACAGTCGCTTATTATGCCAGTATATTTGGAAGCTGCTCTAAATGAATTAAATCTCTTACGAAATTTGTTTGTCAGATGTCGGATTGATTGTGGATAGTAAGACATTTCATTGTTCAATATGAACTTTAAAATATTTCAGTAGTAGAGAGATTGGATGGTCATGGATCAGAAATACAACTCCCAAAACATTTATAAGGTACACAAAAATGTCTAATTTATAAGGTACAAAAAAAATGTTTTACTAGGGGAGTTGGGTCTCTGGTCCAGAACCCTCATATTATACTTTTATAAAACAATTTTGTCTAAACTTATGTAATAAATAAGGTTTCTGGCTACTTCAATAAAATATTCTTAGTCTTATTTTGAGCTGAAAATGGCTACTAAATAAGATAATGAGATAGAAAGTTTTATAGGAGAATTCTCAGTTTGGTCCAGAACCCTCATATTATACTACTACTATATTGTCTACTGCTTAATCGACTTACTTTTAATTCTGTTTTAATGTTGAATAAATAAATTGAGAGAGACTAGATTTAGTTGTTAGTAGTATCTGTACCACTCATCTAAATCTACAGGAGTGAGAGTTAAGATGTTTGTTTGCATATTGTGAGCAAGAAACGATTACATTTGTAAACAGACTATAACATTTGTAAACCATGAAAAGGAATGTCAGTCGCCTGCCGTTTTTGTAGTATTATGATTGCGTCAGGCAGTGCTTGTTCGTCGTAAATCCCCCTCGACATAAAACTTATTGGGAAAAACGTTGAAAATAGTGCACATCCTCGTGACTCAAGATTGTAAATTTACAGTCTTGACAATTTCACCTGAAGATTTTCTGTCCTATGAGTCAGTTATAAATAGAAATTCGGTTGTCTATAACTATATTAGGCTTATATATTTCGCACATTTGATTTTAAAGTGGACTTTATATTTTTGATGCGGAGATAAAGCCGTATATTATTTGGTAGAGCTTGTCATGCGTTGGATTACATACACGTGACTGTTTGATAAACAGTCCAACTGATGTGACATTCTCTCATAATTCTGCCATTCATTACTATTAAAAATTGCATCTTACGCCATTCATTACTATGAAAATGACAACTTATGCATCTACGTAAGTCACACACAGTGAGAATTTGTATGTGTGCAATTGGTCAGAAATTATCGTCATCGCCATTGGCCGACGAAATTTGAAACCATTGACTTAGGAGGGCGAGAAATCTTTCCTTGTTGTTTTAGCCTTACATTCTATATCAAATAATAAAAACTTAAAACATTCATAGACTATCGTCAACAAATAAAATAAGCGTAGAAACGTCGTTCCGTAACTGTAATAGGTTGATAAGCATACCAAAATATTTAATTGTCGGACATCAAAGTGATATTCTCGCAGTACCTGCCTGTGATTAGACACTATACTAAACATATTTCGAACGTGGTATATTAAAGATACAAGTCGTAAATGGGTGATTTCGTTAGCTTTTCGTTATCGGGAAGAAGATCACTATCAATCTCTTTATTTGGGATACCTGTAAATATACACAAAACACAATTCGACGTTACGGTGGAGGCAAACAATGGATTGGAACCAGTGATATGATGATTCTACTTATTATGATTTATGGATGATAAATTTTGGAATTCTATTTGAATGGCGAACATCTTGTGGTACTTTAGGTCTCAACGGGAGAATTTGAAACAAAATATTCTTTCATGATGAATTTTACATGGATTCATATGAAACGTACTTTTAAAAAAAACAAAAAAAAAAAACAAACAACTAATATCCAGGCAATATTTCTTTAAAGGAATCAGTATTGACTGGGCTTTGTAACGTTAGAAAATGGCATCTTCTTGAGACTTCTACTGAATGAATTTAAACGGATTATTGATATGCATACCATAGAATTTAACGGGGTCATTTGTGGTTTTTGACGCAATCCGAGCACGTACCAATAGGCTGTCCGATTTCCGACGCGACATCTCCAACTGTAGAGCTGTAAAAGGGGTGAAGGTGTGAAAACGGATGAAGTGCTGAAAGGAGTGACGGAGTGATAGAGCTATGCTGTATCTTAGTGTTTGTACCGTACTGAAGGTGTCGTTTTAGCCGTAGTGATAATTTGCAATCGGTTGTTCCTATAACACTTTGATCTCATTGTGTTGTGTTTTTATATAAAAATAAATTACATTTAGATTAGAGGAATAAGAAGCAATTATTGAGATGATTTTCAAAGCCTGTGATTTTGTACAAAATTAACATCTATTTTCTTTTCTATGTATAAAAAGACCGCTTATTCATTCATGTGTTATAGTACAACGTATAAATAAATATAGTAAGAGAGAGACGAACTTTACTGAAAGTCGATGAATATTTATATATAAATCTAACAATGCCTTGTACAGAATATTCTACCACCTAACACAAAATAACACAGCAGAAAACATATGAAAATTTAATTACTCAAACAAAAACTTTTAGGAGTGTCTTTAAAGCCTTTGCTTTCGAGAACATATTTGGTTTGAGATCCAGTCCCCAGCTACCGCAACGTATCGTTCAGTGCTAAGAACGAAATACAGTTTTGGCACATTATTCACAACAAACTTGAAAACAAATGAGTAAATGTAAAACATTGCGTACTTAAAATCTCTAAATTTCATATTTACGAGCTTGAGCTAATACTCTGCACTCTACTAAATTTCACATTTACGAGCCTGAGTTAATACTGTGCACTCTACAAAATTTTACATTTACGAGCCTGAGTTAATACTGTGCACTCTACAAAATTTTACATTTACGAACTCAGATAATACTGAGCACCCAACGCATTTAATATGAACATGACTCTTGATGATGTAATGGTAATGCTATGTTCTAATTATGCCGTGTAGATCATACGCATTTAATATGAACATGACTCTTGATGATGTAATGGTAATGCTATGTTCTAATTATGCCGTGTAGATCATACGCATTTAATATGAACATGACTCTTGATGATGTAATGGTAATGCTATGTTCTAATTATGCCGTGTAGATCATACGCATTTAATATGAACATGACTCTTGATGATGTAATGGTAATGCTATGTTCTAATTATGCCGTGTAGATCATACGCATTTAATATGAACATGACTCTTGATGATGTAATGGTAATGCTATGTTCTAATTATGCCGTGTAGATCATACGCATTTAATATGAACATGACTCTTGATGATGTAACAGTAATGCTATGATCAAAACTGTTACAGATGCCGTCGCTACGGGCAAATCACCAGTTATAATTTCTTTTCACCCTGCTTGGTTACAATATTAATTACTTTTTATATTGACTGGATACAACATTAGTTATTTTTCATATTGACTGGATACAGCATTAGTAACCTTTCATATTGACTGGGTACAATGTTATTTACTTTCCATATTAGCTGGGTACAATATTAGTTACTTTTTATATTGACTGGCTACAGTATTAGTTTCTATTCATATTGACTGCACACAACATTAGTTACTTTTCATATTGACTAGGTACACTATTATTTACTTTTCATCCTGGCTGGGTACAACATTAGTTTGTTTATATATTGATTGGATACAGCATTAGTAACCTTTCATATTGACTATGTACAATAATATTTACTTTTCATATTGGCTGGGTACAACAGTTACTTTTTATATCAACTGGATAAAACATTATTTACTTTTCATATTGCCTGAGTAAAATATTAGTTACTTTCCATATTGAATGGCTACAGTATGCGCTTCTTTACATATTAAGTGGACGTAAGATTACTGTATATACGTGCGTATAAGCCCGCTCTCGTATAAGCCGACCCTAACCCTGCAAACTGAACAGGTATAAACACTAAAAAGTGTATGACCCGCGTATAAGCCGACCCACAACTCCGAGACATCACAAGATGCACGCGGTAAGTTCTAAATGCATTTTATTTAGGTAAACTTATATTAACAAAAAGTACACGTATACTTATCTCCATCTTGGAATGTATGATTATTAAAAAGAAATGGTATAAACTTTTTTGAAAAGTAATTTGTTTAATTTCCTGCTTTCTTACTGTTTCTGCCTAACATAGATATGTGTATAATTTGATCGACCGATGACAAGAATTGAGCAATCGTGAGTTCCTGTAACACTACCTCTCCCTATTGACTCAATTATTGTTTATGCATTATTGAATTGGACATTTTTTATCAGTATACCAGTAATTATGTTGTTTTCTTTGCCTTGAAATCGTAAATACCTAACTCATTAAAATTTTATCCCAATATGACAACACAACGAACAACAATACGGATTGATTCAACGCTCGCAATTAGGCTACTGAACGTATTTACGTAATGGCGCCACTGCATGTACATTGTAAATTTGAACAAGCGCGGAATGAAGTACATTAAGCTGAATGAAGTTCATTTCTTGGAGTCGAATCATGGGCACCACTGCACTAAACTTTAATATCATCTCCAGAATACAATAATGAAGTTTCAGAAATAATCCTTCGAAAATTATGCTAATACCGTAAAAGCCGAGTTGTAGATTGCTTTGATGTAAGCGACCTTACACTATACCTGTCAACTCTAACACCGGGAGAAGAAAAAAAGAAAAAAAAAATCCACGCCTACCTCCCCATTTCGCAATATCTCCCGATTTTTGCAGAGACCTCCCGATTATTACACACTGTCTTTGATTTTCATTTCTCCTAGAAACGAAAAGTCCTACATAAATAGATATATCGTATGCAATCCATGGAAACCATGTTCTGTTGTATCACCTGTGAATATCGTCGTGACGAAATAATTACTTTACTAGAAAGAATTCGCTTCTTCACTAAATAGGATGTTAAGTTTAAACATTATTCACGTAAATTTATCATTTTTTCATCTACAACAATGCAAAAATCAGTAATAAACCAGAACAAAAAACCAGAACAAAAAATAAACCACAACAATAAAATTGTCGTTAATTAATTTCAATCCCAGCTATGATCACAGTGAATGCTGTACCTCCATATGCTGTAACTCCATTCCCACCAAAGAAACTTACACGCGTGAGCACCTGGCATTTGTATACCGTATATACAAATGTTAATTACCATCATTAAATTTAAAGAAGGAATGAAAATGCATACCACGCAGCAAATGTGTCCTCAAGAAACTAATTCAGAATACATTTGTTTTATGGTAAGCAATACTAAATGCCTTACGAGTTGACAATAAGGGAATAAGGTCGGATATACAACGAGGAGAAAATAGTGCCCACATGTACGGTACCATGAGGCTGCCTATTTAGGTACATTAAGTTAAAAAGAAATTGGCAATCCTTTATTTGCCAATCAATTGCTGGTGCCTGCGTAGCACACGGTAGTCTGGAACATGGTTTCTTTTAATCACGACGGAGGGCCTGTCGTTTTCACAAAATAGTTGCATCGATAAGGATTAGTTTCGCTGGCTTTCTTGCTTGTTTATTTAAGACTAACCTTTAGCTATCGTGCAGTTTGGCCACAGCTGACCAGAATATGAAAATAGGGCACTTCCTGGGGGGAAATAAGGAGCGTCACAGGGAGAAACCGCGAGTCCTTTGCGAATTTCAACAATATTAGACCCGGAAGATGGATAAATATTTAGTGAAAATAAGGCTTTAAAAATGCCACAAAAAACCTCCCGATTTTAGGTCCCAATCTCTCTATTCTTTTATTCAGTCTCCCTGCTTAGCTTTTGAAAAGTTGACGGATATGTCTTACACCCCGTTTTACAAAACTACGGTAATCGTGCTAATATCATGGCATGAAAGGCAATTACACATCAATGTACTGGCATAGTTGCCGGTCAAAATTCCCTCTTAACACAAACCAGTTTCGGGTTTTAAAGATTAACTGGCCTATATTACTGTCGGAAAACGAAAGACAAATCCACCAGCTATGAACAAAGGAGACGCCGAAACATCAAGCTTTAAACTGTGTGGAAAGTTATGATGTTGTTCAGCCAAAACACAAGACTAACATAGATTAATGATGATCTAAATTAATCTATAATGATAATTTTAGCCTTTATTATTACTCTTCGTGAACATGTAAGTTATCCTGGTTATGCGCCTTGTTCAATTAAACGTGCGTACCTTTTCATAAATATTACCTCAGTTTATAGGATCGCTTATATCATTGAAAATGAGTAACTTGTGAGCGCGTGATTCAACGTAAATGAAACGGCTATGAAGGAGTAGCTGCAATATTATCTGGAAGAATGCAATTTGGCCGAAACAATAAATAAAGAAAAATCTGCATCTAATATGTTTGGGAATAAATAAGGATTTAAGTGTAAGAACTGTACATTATAGTTCAGCCTTGTCTCCCGGGTAAACTCAACCGGCCCGCGAAATTATGAAGTCTGTATTTACCTTTAATTAATTTCGTGTTGGAGAAATCAGAAAATATGCAGATTTAAAATAATAACAAAATCAGACATAGTACTTGATAACAGTTTAATAAGTGTCGGGTCACTGAAAATGATTTTTTTTACATGCATGTCTAGGACACAGAATTTTTTTTTCGTGTCCCAAGATTTACATCCTTTACAGTAGTCAACAAAAAGACTTAAAAACTGTCAAGTTTAGACATTGGCCTGCGGATAAGCCGACCCCCCCCCCCTTCTTTCAGGCCTTTATTTTTTCCTAAATTATTCGGCTTATACGCGAGTATATACAGTAGTTACTTAACATATTGACAGGTACAATGTTATATACTTTTCATATTGTCTAGGTACAGTATTATTTACTTGCAATATTTGTTGGGTACAATATTAGTTTCTTTTCATACTGACCGGGTACAATATTAGTTTTAATACTGACTTGGTAAATGCTGCTTTGATCTTTTCGTATTCTACTAGACAGTAACGGTTATATTATATACGATCAAAAAGGTATGCTTTGTATAGATCAAACTGAGTTGCATACGATTATTGTTTAAATTTGATACAAAGAGGTTGAATTGGGTCAGTGACCCGTTTCAGACTAATGTGAAATTTGCAATGTAGTATTTTCTAGTAATAATATGCAAAGTCCATATAACGAGAATCTGTTTTCGTAAGTAATCTGTGCACTTTCCCTGATTTTCGTGACTGATGACTAGTTATATTTTTTATGGTCAATAATAAACATTTTGATACATACATTATTTGTAAAAAATAAATAGTAAATATTAAATCAATAAATGCATAAATGAAGCAAATGGTTTTTTCCAGATGAAAAATACCAAAACGCTCTAGAATATTTTTCTTCTTTTATCAGTAATATATAGATATATTATAAATTTCCTCTTCTAACTAAAATTCACCTTTAATTACCTCAAAGAAAATCGTTTCAAAGTACGACGTCTAAAGCGATTAACGAAGAGAATCAAAACTTAAAAACGCTAGTTTTATTCCCTGCAAGTTACGTTGTAAAAATATCAAGAAACCAAGTCTGAATCAAATACCAAATCGTACCCTAATTCAGCTTTGAAAATATTCCTTTGTAAAGGCCTTCCTTTTATAGAATCTATTTATAATGTAACATATAAAGCACGAGTTTATGAGAAAAAAAAAATTAAAAAGCACTCCAACTATATAATGCTATGATGTTGTTTCTTGTTCCTGATGATACATGATCTTTCTTATAAGTATAAGCTTAAATATTAGCCTATTTGTTCCATAAATTCTCTTTGGCAACATTAAGCTATTTATGGCACGTTCAGTTTCTTCTCAATCAATGTGCTGCTTTTCTAGTTTCTCCTCGTCCAATGAGCTCCTTTCTAACTATTAAATAGGCACATGGAAAGGATCGTATCCCGTTTATTGCGTACTTCTAAACCACTGCAAATGAAACAAAGCAGGCACATTTGAAAACGAAAATGTCTAATGACCAAATGTTGGTATTCGTATAGAAAAGTGCATATATTCCTTATGATTCTGAATCTGGTGTATACAACACTGACATAGAAAAACCGGTGGTAATATATGAATCTAACCAACTCTTTAAATGTACATTACACCATACAGTGAGTTGGAACGGTGTTGAATACAATTCGTTGCCATTAATTAAGTATCTGTTGCAAAATTTACAGACTTTATAACTATTATCAATTGTTTACAAAATAACAAAATAATTAAATCATATATACTATTTATCAAAAGGAAGTTGTTTGAATTGAAATATTGAAAAATGATAAGTTTCAATTTTGAAAGATATTTCATTAAATTTTTAAGATGCTTAAAAAATGTATCGGTGCCTTCTCTTAGTCGCCCAGCCCAAGTTCAGCACATACGATAGCATGATCTACATCGGATCTTCCACTCACTTTATGGTTAAAAGGATCCGAGGTCAAAAACGTCTCGTCTGGAATGACATTATTCCATTATTGTTTGGATAAACCTCTATTTTAAAAGCTATAGAACTTGTCAAACAAATGATAGAAGACAGTTTTTATCACCCACAGATATTTTACAACTGACGTGTTCCTTCAGAACAAGGGGAGAAGTCAGTGTTATATAAAGCCTGGTACCGAAAATTATTTTCGTTCGAATTTGCAAACACTTAAAGTATTCACATTTTCAGGACAAGGATAGTATGACACTATCATCCGCTGATATCAAAATTGTGATAGTTCGGATGGTTATATTTATTGCGTGTGATATTAGAGGTAGTCAATGAATTATGTCAATGCTTTCATATAATTCTTATGTGTATGATATTGTTACAAGCAAGAGGTCTCATAACGAGCGAATCTCTAATTTCACACCTGCACATGGATTTTCTATAGTTCCACATTTGTATGACTTATTAGCAAGACTTTTCGAGCCGGATATTAGTACACTCTATGTAATACAAACCACAACCTAAACAATTAATACAAAGAATAATTCCCGTCTCAAATTACTAAACAGGTATACCTAAAATAGCCAAAACATTCCCAATGTTAAGAAATTAGGGATGGTCCATTTTACCAAACTAATTCATGGTCTCATAAAGTATCCTAAAAGCTCATTAATATCGCGCATTATCAGGTCAGCTTGTAGAAACTTACTAATTATTCAGGTTGAGAAATATCTTCCCGACAGTGACACCCCATAATCAAAAAGTAATCACTTAAATCTAACAAAGCTATAAATGAAGACGTAAATGCAAATGGAACATACCCAGGTATAATACAATATTAAGCATTATGAATGAAATATTTTCATGCGAATGTATGTATGTATGTATGTATGTATGTATGTATGTATGTATGTGAGTGTGTGCGTGCGTATATATATATATATATATATATATA
>JAECUM010045932.1:0-19360 GCA_016617855.1 Megalonaias nervosa
ATATATATATATATATATATATATATATATATATATATATATATATATATATATATATTCATTTGTTCACCAAAATTAAAGAAAGCAGTTCCTGTATAAATCTTAACTGAATGGTGGGAAAAGCAGTTGTATAGTGTCAGCACAAACGAGTCGCCTTTTTGAGATAACGTGACATTGTTCGAAAACGTTATTTGCATTTCATTTGTCAGTTAATTACAGCGATATTCGATGAAGCATATAAATCTGTAAGGTGTCATATTAATTCATCCCCATTTGCTAGGTTCCGAGGTGTTTTTTGGTGGGATAGTGTCCCTTTATATTTTTTTAAAAACTGCAGGGGTGCCCCCTCCCTAATGTACGAATACAAAAAGTCATTGTGTTCTGTGTTGGTGAATGCTATATAAAATGTAAGAAGGATTATTTTTAAAAAATATATTTTTGTTTTCTTTAGTATTTTTATTTTTTTATTTTTGCTGCTGCATTGAAGTTCTCTATTTTTCTTTCACAAGACAAGTCTGTCCTTTATGGATCTTTTTGTTTATTATTATAGGATTTTATGTTGATAGGGATTTTTTTCGATTTTAGATTTGAGAAACATTGGGTTCATTCGATTTAATGAGTTACAGCTTCTAATTCGTCGTCTTAGTTGAGTGGGTAGTAGCTCTTTCTATTCTCCTCTAGTTCTTTTTGTTTCCTTTTCCTCATCTCCAAGCCTTCACCATTCTCTTGTGGTTCTTCCATCTTCAAAGTTGTGTACTTCCTTTTCACCCTCATTCTTAGTCTTTTCTTTTTCTTCTTCTTCCCTCTTTCTCCATTCCATTCCATAAACAGCCGGTGTCTGATCTTAGTTGCCGTTTCTTACATGACTGTTGTTGTTGTTTCTCTGGGGGCTTTTTTATTTGCTGCTCTCTATTATCTTGATGTTGTTGTCTGTGTTGTTTTATCTCTAGTTTCTAGTACTCTTACCCCATTCTAGTACTCTTACCCCATTCTAGTACTCTTACCCCATTCTTAACCGGACTATGGGGGTAGGTGTCCATTCTCGCTTTTGTTACTTTGATGTAGAATTTCTCTTCGACAAGGACCACTGTTGCCTGTAAGGTTATTTCTAAAGGTAAGTCCAATAAATGTAATTCTGCAGTCTTTTTCTTTATTTTCCTTGATATGGGTGTTGGTTCCTTGACAATCACTGTTTCACCTCCTATGGTCATTTCCCCGTATGGGAACATTGGCTGGGATCCCTTGGGTCTTCAAATATATCATTTAAAACCATTCCTGTTTAGTGCTTCTGTCAGGTTAACAAAATTCTCATTTCTAATTTGCAGAGCTGCCATCACTGGTGTCATGTTTTGTCTTTTTTCCAAGATTATCCCTGTCATATCAATTTACTGTGTACCGTCTTTGTACACACATTCTAGAAAAGATCAATTCTCTGTCTCAGTCCTTCTTGTCTTAAAATATTTCTCCAGTTTTGTCATTTCTCTATTGTTCGCCATTACCAATTACAGGTGGAACAATTGTTTCTCAGTCTGACATCTTTTCACCAGTAATTTTTCACAGTAGTGCTTTTTTCCCCCTATTTATTACATATTGTTCTGTTTAAATCGTTATGTTATTCCATTTATATTCCTTCTTTCCCTGTGGACTTTCGGGTAGTTTGTTTCGTTCGTGCCATGGCCAGGATTTGGGTAAAATCGGAAGACTTTCCTTCCCAAGAAGGAGTGTTAGAATGTCCGTAGTTATGTTTTCTTTGGTGATGGTGGTGGTGGGGTTATTCCCTTTTGGATATTTTCAGACCACTTAGGATTACCCCCCCCCCCCTTTTACGGTTACTAAAGACAGCATAAATTTGGAAAACTTTGATCAGAATTGTATGATTACACTTAGGTGTTATAATTTTTGAATTATGCAGGCATATATTAAATTTAATTAAAGTATTGACTATACATGTGCCTTGGGTATTTTTATTTTATTTTATTTTTTATACATTTTTTATTTATTTGATGCCTAATTCAGAAATATAGCTCATATCTCGGTTGTCAGATTTTCTCTTCCAAGTCCTCATTGTGCAGTTAATAGTAATTTTTCCTTTTCTTCTCTTGTTCTTCCTTTTTCCTTTTCTTTTTCTCCAACTTTTCTCCACTGTCCTCATTCTTTGATCTATCTAAGTTTTTCTTGCTTTCCTTTCGTCTTCAGATTTTTTGTTCCTTTCTTTTCTCTGTTGTAGTTTTTCTTCTTGTTCCAGGAAACGTTCTTTAGCTTGTTGAACTTCCTGTTGTCGTTGCTTTTGTTGTTGCTGTTGTTGTTTCAGTGAACTTTCTTTAGCTTGTTGAACTTCCTGTGGTTGTCGTTGCTTTTGTTGTTGGTGTATCCTCTTTGTTTAGTTGGGGGTTGTCATTGTTGGGCTTGTTTGCTGTTGTTATCTCTGTTGCACTTCCTTTCTTTTCTTTCCTCGTTCTGGGTGGGACAACCTGTCATCTCCGAAACAAATACTTCTCCATCTTGATGTTTATCCTTCTCTAAGAGAGTTGGGTATTTTCTCGACATATGCCCCGTATTTCCACAACTCCTGCATTTCCGTGATATATACACACTTTGTAACAAGATTTTACTGGAAACCCGTGCATTAAAAAAAGAGGGTTTCATGTTCTCCAATTCTCCTTTTCAGATTTCAAGACTCCTTATCCCAGTTTTAATTGGGCTAAAGGGATAAGTGTCCATTCCAGCATTTTTTTACTTTTACTTGGAATTTCATTTCAAATCGTTCTACTGTTGCCTGCAAGGGTATTTTCAGCGGCAGGTCAGATAAGTGCAATTCTCACGTCTTTTTTATATTTTCCTTAGGATTGGTGTTGGTTCCTTGATGTACACCGTTTCTCCTCCAATTTTGATTTCGCTGCAAGGAATTATCGGCTAGTCTCCCATTGGTCTTAGGATGTAACCTTCGGGTCCTTTTCTATTTAGTGCATCAATGAGCTTGGTAAAATCTTTATTTACCAGTTTAAGAGCTACTATAATTGTTGTCACAGATGGTCTTTCTAAACGAATCTCCGATAAATCAATTTCTTGCGTTCCCTCTTTGTATGCGCACTCTAAAAATGAGCCTTCTATTGTCTCTATTCGTCTTGTTCTGAAATATCTTTCCAGTTCTGTTAAGTTCTTTTCAGTTCCCCATTTTGCACGTACTGCACGTTTTGTTCAAGTTTAACACTTATCTCTAGAAATTGTTCTCTATTTGTCTTCAAGTTAAGTTTTGTTTAAATATTCTTACTTTCTGTCACTGCATTTCCGCACATAATTCTACACGGCTGCTCTCAAACATTCTAGTCCTGTGACTTACTTTTTGTTGGGAGGTGGTGGCATTCCTTTATATTTTTTTCTAAATCTACAGGGTATGCCCCCTATCTAATTGTATGGGTACCTAAAGGTGTCGTGTTGATACATGATATAGAATCATACGATTTAGTATTTGTTTCATTTTTCTTTTTGAAAGAATTTTATATTATTGAATTAATATAAGTCGCTTAACAATTTTCTAGTGTCTATTCGATTATGAGGTTTTCTTCTCCTTTACAGATCCTTTTCTTTTTTAAATTCTATTTTTATTTTTTTTTTTTTCCATTTAGTTAAACATTTTCTTCCTCGCTTCATCAACATCTAGTTTGTAATTGTTTCTTCTCTCCTGTTGTTCTTTAGGTTTCTTTTGGCTTTTTGCTTAGTCTTGGCTTCGCTACAGTTCATTTCGTGACGTCTGGTATCATAGTTTCTGGTTTTTGTGTTACTTTGTCACCACTAGAGTTTTGTTGTGTTTGTTCTTCTGGTTTCTCTTTGTCGCTTTTGTTGTTGTTCTTTTGCTTCTTTTTGTTCTTGTTTGTGGTTTATCTTTTGGTTGTTGTTGTTGTTGCTCTTGTTCTTTTTGTTGCTCTTTTGGTTGATGTTGTTTCCATTTTCCTGGTTCGCTCTTTTGTTGAATTTGTTGCTGTTTATGTTCTTGTTTCTCCTTTTCTTCTCTGTTTCTTGTCGCTGTTTGCTCTGTTTCGGATAGATCATAAGTTCACTAATGAGGGTTGTCCCTTGTTTTGTCTGCTCTTGTTGTATTGGGCATTTCTTAGGTGAATGTCCTACTTTCCCACATTGATTGCATTTTCTATGGTGTATGCATCCTCTGTACCAGGTTTTTACTGGTAAGCCGTACAAGAAGAAACATTTTTTCATCGTGTAGAGTTTTTCTTTTTCTGTTTCTAATATTCTGATTCCGCTTTTTATGGGTATCCCTGGTGGGTGTCCATTCAAGCTCTTGTAACTTTAGTTCAAATTTCTGTTCAAAGCGCTCAACTGTAGCTTCCAATTGGGTTTCAAGGGGTAAATCAGATATATGAAGTTCCGCAGTTGTCTCAGATTTTTCTCGAGATGGGTTCTGGTTCTTTAGCTATTGCGGTTTCTCCTCCTATTCCTAATTTCCCATATGGCATTATTAGTTCTTTTCCTACCGGCCTCAAGATATATCCTCTATCTCCTTTACTATTAAAACTTTCTGCTAACTTGGAGAAGTCTTTGTTTCTTACATCTAAAGCGACTATTACCACTGACATAGTAGGTCGTCTTTCTGTTGGTATTTCAGACATGTCAATCTCCTGTGTCCCTTTTTTGTAGCAGCATTGTAAAAATGGTCCTTCACTTCTTTCTGTTCTTTTCTTGTCGAAGTATTGTTCCAACTCTGATAATTCCCTGTTTTTCGACATTTTCGTTTTGCACGAGCAGCACGTGGAATACAATAGTCTATTTGTCCAACGTTATCTTTAAATATTTTATATGTTATGTTTATCCGTTCTGTTCTTACATATTTGCACCGAATTCTATGGAACTGCTTTCGGGCAGTTTGTTTTAATCGTGCTATGGCAAGGGTTTGGGTAAAATTGGAAGACTTTCCTTCTCAAGTGAATGTCAGTGGTTATTGAGCATTTACAAAACTTGCCAGTAAAGGTAACCAAATATTTTATTAATGTGTTATTAACAGTGGTCACATCAAGTTTCTTTTCATTCCCTATTCATCATAGAACTCGCACATAAGCTGACTAGTTTGATCTGGCTTCGCTATCCAGCTAGCTAACTCGGATGTTGTTTGAAGTGTTTATCTAAGCCTAATCACTCAATCAGGCCAAGCAAAGAGTCAGTATATCATTTCACAACCATGTGAACTGTCAATTAGTAGTGAAATTAGCGTTTTGTGTACCATACAAAATAAGATGGGCAATTTTTAAAAAATATATTTTTGAAGAGTTAGTGATGGTGTATAGAGCACAGTGGCTCTTTTCAAAGAAAATTATGAGAGTGATACTGTTACAGGTTAGACCCCTCAGACCTCAATTCATTGAGGAAAACTCCTAATTATCTTTGTAACGATCACCTGTGAGACTCCCAGACCTCGATTCATTGACGGAACTCCTAATTTTCTTTGTAACGATCCCTTGTGAGACTCCCAGCCCTCGATTCATTGGCGGAAACTCCTAAATAGCCATATTTATCTAAAATTCCAATAACTTTTTTTGTTCTTATATTTCGAATAATTCCCTTATCATTAGCTTCATATAGATCAAATACTTGATGTGGTTGAAATTCGTTTTGTAATGATAAATTTTCAATATTATCATCATTAACTGCGCCGTTTACTCTATAGACTCTTTGCCCATTTGGAATGTCTCCGCAGAACAAAGTATAAATAAAATTTTTCTAAACATTTCAGTCGTATCTATATTATCACCTTTGACTGAGATTCTAATTCCAGCTGGAGTTGCTTTACCAAAAGGTTTATGATATTTTATATGAATAACCGAACCTAATTCATTTCCAGCGTAACTATTATAAATTGGGTGTACGTGATATTCTTCTTGTTCCTCTGCTGTCAAACCAATATATCTCATATTGTTTGTCATTATATTACATATATTATATAACATTTTATATCTTTAATTGAAAAAAATATTATATATAATGCTAAAATTGCGAGATATTGCTAAAAAGGGTCTCACAAAAGCAGAAAAAATTGCTACAGCATTTTTCGGCTACAACAACAGTTTCAAATTTGATAATCAAAATGTTTTAGCAAATTTTAACTCCACAAATTTTTTTCATCTTTTACAACCAATTATATCAAAAGAACTTGCAGCTCACAAAAGTATCAAACTAATAGTTCAGTATGATTTTATCAAAGTTACATGCGATTGAAAAAGATATAATTGAGATGATTTTTGAAAATACAAATTTCGACAGCGAAATTTCAGAGCCATATCTAACAAGCTATATCACGAAAAATATTAACCGGAACAAATATTGCCACAGTCGCCAATGAAATACACCAAGAAATAAATAAAAAATTGGAGGAATTTACTTCATCAGGGTCAGGTTGAAAATTTGAAATGATAAAAGAAGTTTTATTTCATACAATGAAATATAACGAACTTCGTGGTAGTTCTTACGTTGATCTCCCTCAAAAAATTAAAAACAAAAAATGTTGTATAAATGTCAGAAACAATGATAACGAATGCTACCGTTGGGCAATTTTGTCTGCGAAACATCCTCAAAATGACCACAGCGATCGGGTTGAAAAATATCTGCCGTACAAAGACGAGCTAACTTTTAGTGGAATAACTTTTCCTGTAGCAGAAGATCAAATACCAAAGTTTGAAAAACAAAATATTTCAGTAAATATTTTCGGACTAGATGAAAAACAAAATGTTTACCCAAGATATATTTCAGAAAATGCTACACAAAAGACAATAAATTTATTATTTTATAAAGGACATTATTGCCTGATAAAAAACTTTAACGGACTAGTTGGCAGACAATATAATAAAAATAAAAATAAAAAATATTTCTGTTACAGATGTTTAAAAGGTTTTTCTAAAGATGAAAAACTAAGAAGATCTCAAATACTATGTCAACGTTCAAAGAATAACCATGCCAGGAGAAAACGAAAAAGTGTTAAAATTTAAAAATTATGATCATAAGCTAAGTATTCCTTTTGTTATTTATGCTGATTTCGAGTGTCTACTTGTTCCTGTAGCTGGCGCGGAAAATAATCCGAATAAATCAAGTACAAGAAAAATACAACAACATGTCCCTTGTGGAGCAGCTTATAAAGTAGTTTGTTGTGCTAATGACACTTTTTTCAAGTCCAGTAAAGTTATACAGATGTAAAAATGGTGAGTCTGAAAGTCCGGCCGTATGGTTACTAAAAAATTTGATAAACGAAGTTAATAAGATCTCTAACAAATTATTCAAAACAGCTCCAATGAAAAATAACATCGAAATCACTTGATTTTGATAATGCAGTTAATTGTCATATCTGCGAGAAGTTGTTGCCTGAACAAGGTTCAGGTGATAAAGTGCGCGATCACTGTCATCTGACCGGTCAGTATCGAGGAGTAGCTCAAAACAGTTGCAATTTAAAATTTCATGCTCCAAATTTTATTCCTGTAGTTTTACATAACTTTCGTGGCTATGACAGTCATATCATTGTAGAAGCTTTTGGCAATGAAGAAATTAAATCTAACTAAAATTAAATAATACAATAAAATGTATCCCAAACAATTTTGAAAAGTATATGTCAGTCACGCTCGGTAAATTATGTTTTATTGACAGTCTGCAATTTATGGAAGCACCATTAGATGAGCTTGTAAAAGGTTGTAGTAGTTTTGCTAATCTAAAAAGTTGCTTTGGTGAAAACGATGTCGATCTGACAAAAAAAGGTATCTTTTCGTATGAGCATCTCGACGATTGGAGCAGATTTAATGAAACTTCTCTTCCTGATAAAGACAAATTTTACTCGCAACTCAAAAATGAAAATATTACAGATGACGAGTATAAATATGCACAAGATATTTGGAATAAATTTAGTTGTAGAACATTTGGTGATTACCATGATTTATATTTGAAAACGTGTATTACAGCTAGCAGATGTTTTTGAAAGTTTTCGTCAAGTTAGTCATAAAAATTGTGGATTAGATCCTTGTTGGTATTATTCCGCTCCAGGTTTGTCGTGGGACGCTCTACTAAAAACAAATAAGATAGAATTGGATCTCCTGGCAGATGTTGATATGTTTAATTTTATTGAAAAAGGTATCAGAGGCGGAATTAGCGTTATAACAAAAAAATATGCAGTAGCTAATAATAAATATCTGAAAAATTATGATAAAAATCTTCCATCAAATTATATTATTTATCTAGATTGTGTCAATTTGTATGGGTATGCAATATCGGAGCCGATGCCTTGCAGTGGATTTCATTGGATAATTCCAGATCAATTTCTTAAAGAAACTGAAAAAGATTTACCTAAAAAAAATTAATTTTTCAGATATTTCATATTTTGTTGAAGTTGATCTAGATTATCCTAGTTCGTTACATGATCTACATAACGACTACCCATTTTGTGCAGAGTCTATGATAATAGATTACAGTTTACTATCACCTGAATAACGAGTAACGACAATAGCAAAAAATTCGATTGTTAATAAGTTAGTTCCAAATTTGTTAAATAAAAGAAATTACGTGATACATTACAAAAATTTTAAACAAGCAGTAGATGCTGGACTAATTTTGAGAAAAGTTCATCGTGTGTTAAAATTTAATCAATCGAGATGGATGTCAAATTATATTGATTTAAATACCAAACGTCGTGCTGTGGCAAAAACTGAATTTGAGAAACTTTTTCAAGTTAATGAATAATTCTGTGTTCGGTAAGACAATGGAAAATATTAGAAGAGGAGTCAACATTGAGATTTTTAACGATATAAATCGAAGAAATAAATTAGTTAATGACGGTTTTGTCAGTATGAAAATATTTAATGAAAATCTTGTTGCAATACAACGACGAAAAACAAATTTAACGTTAAATAAACCAATTTATGTTGGTGCAGCTGTACTTGATATATCAAAGTGGTCGATGTACGATTTTCACTATATTTTACCAAAAAGCAGTGGCCAGATTCGGAGTTGCTATTTACTGATACAGACTCGATACTTTATAACATAAAATGTGAGGATGTCTATCAAGATATTTATAAACACCGTGACCTATTTGATTTATCAGATTATCCAGAAAGTAGTGGATTTCATGACGATGCAAATAAAAAAAAGTTATTGGCAAAATGAAAGATGAGTTTATGTTTCTGCCAGTTAGAGAATTTGTCAGACTAAGAAGTAAAATGTATGCCGTAAATTTAGAGGACAATAAACTGACAAAAAAAAGCAAAAGGTATTCCTCATGGGTCCGTAAAAAAATGTATGAAATTTGATTTTAAAGCAGCGCTAAACAATAATGTCAGCTTTATTAAAACAAATGTTATTAGAACAAATCATGACAAACAGATACTATTATAAAACGTGGACTAAGTAATTTTGATAATAAGAGATATTGTGAGGACGGCATTAATACACTATCTATTGGACATTATGCCAGTACCAGCAGTGACATCTTCAATTAATTTTTTCTAAACTTTAGAAATACTGTTCGAAAATTTAACATTAGCTGATGGAGTTAATAGCAAAATCAAAAAATTGATGACTGACGGCTAGCAATCATCATTTGAATTTAATGATGAAATTTCAGGTATCTGTTTTAGTAAATTTGATAGAATTAAACTCGCTTATCAATCAGTGACAGTAAATATTTTGATTATCTTGAAAAATTACGTGACAAACTTATGCTGAAATACAATTTTCATGATCCGATCAGCCAGCAACAATACACAAAAATCAATATCGACTTAGACCTGTCAAACGTTTTTGTAAAAGGTAGTATCTTCTTAATAAGACAGCAATGAAAGAGCTATTTGAATGTCATCGAAAAGTAAGCGGAAGAATTAAATTTTATTTGTACAAGCATGACAATAAATTACTTTTAATAGCAAATGTTGAAACATTATTTATTGGCGAAGAAATATAACTGTCTTGTTTATTTTTTAAAGGGAGATAATATTGTCTTCCAGATAGCGTAAATCGTCTGTGGTTATCAAACATAGCATATAGTGTAGCTAATGCGGGACATTTGTCAATTACCAGACTGTCTGTAAGGCGCTGTATCAACGAAAATCATCTGGTATGAAATAATATAGTAATTTTAAAACCTTAGAATAAGAAATAATATGTTTATAAATAAGGCCATAGTGAAACGGGTGTTTTGTATTGATTTTGACAATAGCTGATTTCTTAGGTAGTTTGGGACAATACAAATGCGGAATGTAGAGCATTTATCGTTTTTCAGACTGCCTATAATTCTGTCTGTAATAAGGCGCTGTATCAATGAAACAGGTTTGTTAGTCTTGGGTGATGTAGAGTATTTATCAATTTCCAGACTGTAATGCATAAAGCACTGTCGTTTTATAATAACGTTTTTTAAAATCAAAAAATGTAACGCTAATCTCATAGGAATTTTTGTTAGGTAACTATGTAATAATTTCTCAAACGTATATTTATAACCGAATGTCATAGCTCAGTGCTAGAATGTTGCATTCTCATACTGAAGGACTGGGGTTTGGTTCCTATAACAGACACTTGTCGATGGGTAGGCCCTGGGATGTCAATTTTACTAAAAGATTGGGGGGTCCGTGCCCCCAAAAGATTAATGTACACCTCTCATCACGTTAAAAAACGTGGTAGGTGCTGTTTTGCTCTCGCCCCGGGGTTTGATTTGGGGGAGGTGTACATTAAATATAATGCGTTTTCGCCAGGGAAAATTGGAACCCCCTCAAAAATAAACAGCGGGGTGATGAAAGTTCGTAACCTTATGACCTCACTAAAGGGAATATACCCAACAAAGGAAATTCAGAAAGAATGTTCGCCGGACTAAAAGCCTCATAAGGTGCCTGTGGGCCATAAGAAAGGCCTTAACCAATGAAGAGTGCCTGTAGTCCATAAGGCCTTAACGAATAACGAGTGCCATAAGAAAGGCATCAATGGAGGACTCTGGTGATGAAGGGACCCTGCTGCTGTTTATTTTTTGTGAAATATATTAGTATTCGATATCTAAACTCTTCGATAAAATCATGAATTCTATTTCACCTAAAGTAACCTGAAATTCCTGATTGCTATTATTAATATCTACAACATCTCTCAAATTGCATATCCGCAATTCCAGTTTCTCTGTAGTAAAATAAAGCTAAACATCTTTTAACAATTTCGCTCGGCAAATAAAATATACGCAGAAAATTGTAATATGGTTTTTCATAGCAAATTGGCTCCATTGTAACAACGTAGAAAATATTGTCAACATACACCATAAAATCGTCGATGTCATTAGTAATCTCATCAATTTTAATAAAACCTGACAGCATGTCAATTATTTCATCAAATCTATTTACTTCCATTACATCTATAGTAATTTATACATCTAATTAAAAAAATTTCAGTAAGTTCAAAAAATACATCAACCATGTTGTCAATAGATGTCATTGGATCATCTGCCCAACCCTTATTCGTTCCTCATTTTCAGTTGCGAATAACCATACTGATCCATACTTGCTCGATAAATGATGGCCAACTTTTTTAATACAATCACTTATTATATTAGGTGCTTTGCCAGTATATTTTGAAGCTGATCTAATCGAATTAAATCTTTTAAAAAATCTGTTAGATCAAATCCAACATCTCTTATTGATGGCGGATAATAAGACATTTTATATTAATATTTTATTGTTTAAATAGAAATAAATCTAAGGTCCGGGAACCTCTTTCCATCTCTCCAAATTTGGGTGGGGTGGTGGGGGTTTCTGGTCTAGGATCCTCTTTTGGTTTAGGAACCTCATCTTAGTATACTACTATAGAAACATATTCTAAACTAATAGGTTATATTAATTCAATAATGAAGACAGTAAGAAATGACTTAAATAACTAGATGAATTAATGTAAAGACAGTAAGATATAATATTCAAAAATTCCAGAGGTCGTTCAATTTTATTTTTTTTAAGCCGACCTCTCCTTGTTGGCTTTCTTAAACTGTATTTAATTAACATTAACACAAACACTGAACACCTCGTACAACTAACATAAGACATAACAACAGTAGGAACAAAAAGTACAAATTCAAAGGGACAGGGTTCTCGCCTTGCTGATTAAGGAGCATATGATGGTACGACGCCTAAGCTACGTGGCTCACAGAGGTAGCACGGGTCGTATCTAATCTCCCAAAGGCAAGGTCAATAAGATCACTACAATACAAATACTTTACTAAAAATACGAGGTATAAAACACATACAGCATACATGCACTAAGCAATAAAATATTTATTTCTCTTCTTTATCTACCCATGTTCTAAATACTTTCTATACATACCTTACACACAAGATCGCATTAGATAGGGTCCAGAAGCTTGGGAAAGATGGATTTGGCTTCTGTCACGGAAGCGTGCGAACACATCAAGTCACATGCCACCGCCAAATGCCAACACCGAACTTCCTAGCCACAGTGGAAAATTTTTTTCTTAGGAACCTCCATAACTAAACAACTCAAAGAAATTCAACCATCTGGCCAGTCCATACAAAAATACAAGGATAACATACAAAACGTAGCATACACAGGACAACATCGATCCCTGGCAAGGATCACTCTCGTAAATAATCTCCAAAACCAGCAAGGGTCAAAGAGCATTAAAACACTAGAGTATGGCGGTGTATAAACCCTAGATCAAAATTAAAATCAAAATTCTGTTTGACTTGTCACAAAGTAACACATAGACTATGGGGGAAACAAAGACCCATTCAACTTTAGGCACTAGAGGGTCCTCTCTATGATGCAACCCTGAGAGGGACCACACCAATAAAATTGATCAAGAATGGAGAGAAAAACGCGAAAGTTACAATCTCATTATAAATATCGGAAAGTTGAAGGTAAGGCATCTCGCAAAGATGATTGTGTAAATGTTTCAATAGTTGACAAGTTGTCATTTCCTTATGAATAGCATCTTCGCCTTTGGAGCAAGATTATTAAAATCTTTGTTCTGCTCCAAACTTGACTAAAAGCAATGGAATCTGATCTACTGTTGCCTTTTCTAAAAGGAATTGCTTCGAAAGGATGGATAGAGGCAAGTATAAGACCTTCAAGAAAGCTAAAGGTAAGGCCGTGACTGTGTAAAAGTTTTAATTGTTGACAAGTTTTCATTTCCCTACGAATAGCATCATCCCCTTTGGAGTAAGATTATTACAATTCTTTAATAGAAACGAAAATCTAGACCAATTTGATTCCCTTTGGAGAGAGATTATTAAAATCGTTTGTACTGCTCCAAACATGAATAAAAAGCAATGGAATCTGATCTACTGTTGCCTTTTCTAAAAGGAATTGCTTCGAAGGGATGGATAGAGCCAAGTATTAGACCTTCAAGAAAGCTAAAGTTAAGTCCGCAAAGATGACTTTAAACTTTCAATTGTTGACAAGTTTTCATTTCCCTACGAATAGCATCATCCCCTCTGGAGCAAGATTATTACAATTCTTTAATACAAATGAATATCAAGACCAATTTGATTCCCTTTGGAGCGAGATTACAACTGTTCTCTCACACAGACGAAAACTTAGACCAATTTAAGTACATGTAGCACGTAAACAACAACTATACATCACGTGATACTTATTTAGTGACGTGTTTGTTCAAAATGGGATATACTATATTTCATCATATAGAGGATTATCATTAAGATATCACTGAGAATACTTTACTAATCATTACAAAAACATTATATGAAAGGTATTCATTCAGACGACTACCTCTTATTCCAGTTAACTATATAATTATGTTAAGTTTATAATGAATAGATGACCAACATATTGTTAAGTCAATTAATTTTCCTAGACATGTACTCAGAACTAAGAACATACCCTTCATTAATATTTTTATCGTTTTAGTGCTTTTATTTCTGTAATTTTAATGTTATAACATCACTTCATCAAACTCCCACCTTCAATTATGGACAAATGGCAATCACACAATGCAAATTAAATATACACAACACTTTTCACAAACATGACATCTAATCTTCTGCAAACATCACGAGTCCGTTCCCAGGTCATCCTCCATTACTAAATTTAATGGTTGTATCAGTAAATCTTTTTAATAATGTTATTGGGTTTCCACGTTTTAGAGGTCATCATGGACAGAAAGTAGGCCCCAATGAAACATTTGAAAGTTCTGCAGAAATCCCAGTTTCAGCTATTTGGATGGACAATACTGCGTAAGGAAGATGCCAACGAAGCAGAGGATGGAGAGAAAACACCCCCTGAAAAACAAGAAGACCGGTAACTCTTATTTTGGGTCCCAAGAACATCCAGAAGTAAACATACTTCATATACTCCACATTTATTAGGGCCATCAAATCAAGACTTGTAACTATTTAAGTCTCACAGGGCACACACTTTTTAGGCTTTTCGTATTTATTACAGAAGTAGAAACGTTTTGGTTCCTGATGGGTATCAAAATTAAAAAGTGGTTAATAAAATATTCTGAATACATATGGAGAAGAAATTAACGTTGTCAATTTTCAATGCATCAAAAAATAGTTTCCTTGTTCAGTTTGCTTTTTTTTAGGTCGAGTTTCATTGCAAACCTATGGCGTTACTTGCAAAATCTTGAAAACTTAAATATTATCAACTTGCCAGTCAGACTCTAACATGTGCTGAAATTAAGGATAATGGCCAGTAGAACCACTGAGAAGGTGGCACCCTCTGGAGCTGGTTACTGTATAAAGCCTTTCTCTTTCTACACTGAAAACCTTGCTAAACCTTAAATTTGGCAATACATTCATATCCAGTATGTCACATGAACTTGATTTGCCCATAAAATTTTGATGTTTCTATCGTAGGCTTCTAGTCACATTGGTCATCTTTTGTTGTTTTGATAGTCCTCGTTCCAACCCATTTCTAGTAACCGGTGTTGCTGACCTTCGAAGAAACTGGACAAAAGCTGTGAATCATTCTTCCTCTACTTCCTGCTCATTATCTTTGATTGCTGGCTACACACATTGACCTGTGTTCCTGGAACTATTCACTTTGACCACATTGATTGCTGGCTACACACATGGACCTGTGTTTCTGGAACTATTCACTCTGACCACAAATCATCCAAGTCAATGAAGGTTAATCACAATGAATCATCTAAATCCGAATCAGACGATAAAGTGTCATCGAGTTCCTGCACATATGCCTGATACTCTGGAACAAGCTTTCTATCCCGTGTCTTGGGAAGTGTGCGTATGAGACCATTACATTGTAGCTGTGCCTACAAAATAAAATAGTTTTGTTTACGGAATCTGAATTATTTCTTTGACAACAGCACGATGTTTTGAGAAATACAAGACCTGAAAGAAGATCGATTTTCAGACTCGATGGGAGCAAATTGGCCATCAAAAAACTGATTCCCCAACTTGCTTTACCTGTTACAAATACCTTAATCTGTGACCTTTTGAACCCCTACAAAAGATCAACAGGAACCTGCCTCTACCAAAGTGAAGTCTACTTAATAAGCATGATGGGAGGAGATTATCCTGCGCAAGTTTGAACTCGGTAACCATGAGGAATGTCATTTTACCTCAATAAACAAACAAATGCTATACAGCTGAAACGTTTAATGAAAAATAGGGCAGTAGGTAACTCAGTTTGAAGTATGGAAACCAAATTTATTATTGCAGATCTGTGACTTGCCAAGTTTACATAGGAAACAGCTTCTACCCAAGTCATTATATACTAATACACGCACACACACACACATACACGAAATCATAATCAAATTCTTAACGTGAAAACATAACAAAGATGATGAAAAATGAAAACTGAATGGTACAAGCCTGCCCCTTATTTGTATGCAATAGTTGGGCATGGTCGACTTGCGATTTGAAAATTATCATAATTGCAATTAAAATGTACTGGCACATTATGTGACAGCAGAATTGGGTCTGTGCAATTAAATGCGTACTAAATCATTAATAAAAAAATGACCACACCTGGTGGCTTTTGGTGTTAAGGGAGAGTTGTTATCCCCATATGAACATTTTTATGCCTTTTTGTCTTTCCCACTTACCACCTCTCACGACGCCAAACAGGTTATATCCTAGAGGTTAATCATATATTGTCAGGCTATTTTGTGAAAAATTGAGATACCTTAATTCATTATCGGCATTGCTCATGTTTAGATTTATATTTTAATACTTGTATTACATGCAGTGCAGCTAACTTTACTGGGCTGCTGGAATACAACTGCTTTGAATGACAGATGTACTCGGCTGTTGCTGCTGCAGATGCACAGATTAAATCTGAAAATAATAAAGATCGCATTTTGCATAACGATTTTTCTGTCTTTATTGTTTATTTGCTCACAAGCTTGTGTACAAATCTTCACTTGAAGTAGTTGTCTTCTATTCTTCGGCATGGATTTATAAAATTCTTTTATGTCTGACAGATGAAAAACTGAAATAATTTTTATTTTCTCTAAATTGAAGCCTGAATAATTAAAGAACACCATTTTTATTAGTTTTCCATAAAAATAGTTCTTTAAAAATGGTTCTCTTGAAGATAAAAACGTGGTACCATATGTATGCGATTACAAGTGCAAACCAACTGCATACTGCGCAGACCCAGATCTGTTTTCTCACAAATGCACAGGCAGATCGTTGTGCAGTTTGTTAGGAATAATCAGTAAAACAAACGACATAGACCCTGATTGCGATGGCAGATCAGGCTCTGTGGGTGTCTTTACATTGGACCGACTTGTGGGAATATGCGGTATTTAGCATAGAGATTTGGCTGCATTTCTGCTTATTCACCAGTTGATTTATTGATTTCAAATAATTACACGTTTTCAAATAAACGTATGTTAGTTGATCGATTTTTTTTATGTTTAACGGTTTGTGGGTTTACGTGCAGCTGTAATCGACCTGTAAGCTAGTGCATATAGTACAACATTGACAGCACTTTTAGCAAATGTACTAGTAAGGGAAATAACTCAGTCATTGGCAGAATTTGGTAAGGTCCTGCATTACAACCATCATTTACATGCGATATTTGATCACGGTCAAGAAAAAGACAAGAAACGAAACTATTATATGCTTAACCCAATCGGCTTTCATAATTTAAAAAAACCGGAAATTTTATATAAAAAAACAGCTTGCTTTTAACTTCTATTACTGTTGTAAAGGACATTACTACAATTAAATAGGTTACAAAGGAAACTAATGACGACAAAATTATGTCCTTCGTGGACAAATGTCCGTGATGCTAAATCTAATCTGATTAAAATCAGTATCTACGACACAATGGTGATCCAACTGGCACTTATAAGACTTCGTGTTCATGAGACCGTTGAAATTCATGTTCTAGTTA
Organism: Megalonaias nervosa; assembly: GCA_016617855.1. Lineage (NCBI taxonomy): Eukaryota > Metazoa > Mollusca > Bivalvia > Unionida > Unionidae > Megalonaias > Megalonaias nervosa. The sequence continues at coordinate 17,356 of JAECUM010045932.1, forward strand.
TTGTTAGGAAGCTATAGGACAAAGAACTGCATTTCATTGGTAGGGTGTGTTACACGTCTTGATATTTCTCATTTTAATAAATACGAAAATTGTAATTTGACTCGTCATTCAACATAACATAATATAACTTCATACTGGCACTCATCAGATCTACTTATTAAACATCGGCCATGTTTTAAAGAGACGGAACGATGATATGCATTAATGTTTTCCTGTATGAGCAGGTGTATTTTATATGGATCATGTACCCTTTATGCGCAGATGTCTAAACATATGGGTCAGGTGTATTGTGAACAGGTGTCCTTTATGTGTATCAGTTGTGTCTATGGAGAACGTGTCCTTTATGTGGGGCAGCCGTCATTTATGTGGAACCGATGTCCTTTATGAGCAGACGTCCATTATATGGAGCAGGTGCCCATTATATGGTAGCAGTTACTTTATAATGGAACCGTTGTTATTTACGTGCTACATGTATCCTTTTATAAAGGTATGTGATGGACAGGTTTCACTACAGCTGCTTAAACGATTAGATGACAGTAATAGACTAAGGAAAAATGTGGCGCAATTTGTTCTAGTTTGTGAACAAAATTAACGCAGTTTGCCGTGTTATATAAAGATGAAAAATGTAAAAGTGAATGGAATATGGGAATTTGTTTCTTATTACATTGTGATGGAAAATTTGAAATGAAAGCTAATTCAATAAATAAAATAGAAAAGAAAGTAATTTTTGTCTTTGATTATAGCTGACAAAATTAAAGAACGGTAGAGTCAAGCATAGATTTGTAAGTAACAATCACATTTATCATTTGTTTATTGTAAAACTAAATATTTAACAATGAGCATTAGCAATCTGATGACACATACTGGTGACAAAAATACACTCAATAATGGTCTAATTTAATGCAAGGGAAAAATTATATTGTTATTGGGTCCACAAATTTCGTGTGCTGTGGCTGCAACTTTTTTTGAGGAAGTAGACCTGGACTGCAACTTAAATATCCTGTGGGGAACCCTGGTTCATGTTACTTTAAATAATAATAATAATAATAATAATAATAATAGCAATAATAATAATAATAATAATAATAATAATAATAATATGGACTTAGTACAGCGACTAATCTTTAGAAGCTTGATGCGTTTACAATATTAGATAACACATTAACATGAAATTACAAAAAGAAACATGCTGGCTATAATTAAGGCAGTAAACATTAAGTCTTAAAGTGTGCTCTTGTACAACAAATAGGCGAGTTTAAGTGCACTCTTGAACGAGATCGCATTGCCTTTGTGTGTAAGATCTATGGGCGGTTCCTGGGTAAGCAAAAGAACATTGTGCGTATGACTTCGTTGTAACAGGGAGAACAATAAGAATGCAAGTGTCGGAAGAAGAGACAAAGTTTCTAGATGGTGTGTACACATGGATGAGGTATATTGCACTGGATCCATTCAACGAAATATAGCTTAGTGAACAGATTTACGGATAGAACAAAAAATGTAAAATAAATTACTATATCGTAGGGGGGCATTTTTAGGGGTCCTTAAGGTGAATAATTAATCCAAATTGCAATATAAGTACATCCCGATCCCAAAATAAGTCATTATTTTGGAAATCGTGCAGATTTTCAACATTAAGCAATATATCCCTTAAAAAGTACAATTTATGCTTTAAACAATTTATGCCTTATATTTTGTCCAGTTAATGTCAACAAATCCCTGGGTCTCCACTTACGAACTTGGATCGCTCTTAAATGCTAAAATGTCATTCCACGTTGCAAGCATTTACTATGGTTAACTTGCGATGCCACAAACAACGCTCCATAGCACGATTTTGCGCCTGGGTTGCTGAAGATTCCATCACCTGATACCAAGTCGACTGCTCGGTAGCCTTAACATCGGAAGTAGCACAAATTGTATAAACTAGAACTTGAGTTTTGCAAAAAATGTAGACCAGATTGTGAACACAATCTATATGCATGAAAATTTAAAGAAAACTATTTGCTCA
>JAECUM010045934.1:0-33182 GCA_016617855.1 Megalonaias nervosa
GGAGGGCAGGAATGATCACGCAAGCCTTTATACCACTCATGCAACACTGCTTCTTCCGAGATGAGACTAAAAGTTTCGTCCAGATACTCGTCCAATTTATCTTCTTGACTCATCATCATACATTTATCGTGTTGAATTTGACTGGGATGATCGTTTTGACATCCATAGCAATCTTTCTTGCTCACTTCTGTAATTTTATTCGCCAGGTGTTTGGCAAAACACGACACTAAATGTTGTTCTTGTTCTGGCCATCTGGATGTGACCACTACATCCTCTTCGTCTTGGTCTTGGGGTTCTGTTTTCACACTATCCTCCCATTCCATTTCCAAAGATTCTCTACCGTTCAAGGAGGGATAAGTGTCTTCCATTGTTTCTAATAGTCTAGAATGACTTCTCTCAAACTATTGATTTCTATGGTATTATCGAATTCGGCATACAGGATGACGTTCACCGTCTCGGTGAAAGCTTCTGCAAACTGAAGTTCTACACGCAGTTGAATATATAGGGTGGAAATGTCCCTCATCGCTGCCTTGGTCTGGAGTGAAATCAAAGGCCCACAAAGTGTAACCTCCTACATAATCTTCGTACGAAATACCGTGACTGGTGTTGGTTTATAGTTACCCGGTAGCTTTGTACAGGGACAAGTACGATCTCAAGTAATTCTTCTGGGCAAAGTTAGGTTTGAAGGGCCTGGTACACAAGGTCTTGCCATCGCGACTGACTTCGATCTTAGACACTCTGTAGTGCTTAAACTAGAAAGGATTATGATCGTGGGCTCCGTTGAGGGCTGCATTACTGACGATGCCAACGATTAAACGTTTGGGTAACTGTCCTTGGAACAGATGATCTTCGATCTTGGATCGGAGTCCAGCGGTAATGGTGAATGTTTTCACTTCTACACGTCGTATCGGATACTTGGCGGTCGATCTGCTCAATATGTGACTGATATCGTTTCCCGCTTTAGGTAACACTTCTATGTGACGCATATAAAGTCTGGCTTCTTGGACGATGGTTTTGCACTCGTTGGCATGAGTCATCAAATGGAAAGCGACACTGCTGCGATTGAGTCTCAGGCGAATATCCACTACGTTGAGCAAATACTTGTCTTGCAACCACATGTCCAAATGCAAGCGATCCATCAGTTCTAAACTACTGCCTTATAGGATTTTCTTTCGACGGTCGTTAAAGCCCACATTGTGAGGATTGTCATCGGCTGCTGTGTCATTAAAAGTGTCCTCACCTGCCATGTCAGGTTTCCATACCACGCAGGCATCCAGATAAGTGTTCTTTGCCTCTTTTCCGTACGTCAAGAGATTTTCCAGGTACTGTCGGTAAGGGTAAGTATCCATGCTACTGCTGACAAGTTTGTTATTCAAGTACAAATCCACTTCGCTGAACAAGGAATGCATGAAATTGTTGACGGGAGCTACTATGGCATCGGTTCCCGGATTGGTGTTGTCCGTCTTGATCACTGAGTTTCAGGTACGAGTAACTGCTATTCAGATCGATGTAATCTTCGGGTTGTCCCTTGATTTCAAACTCAATGAGAGCTGAATCCGTCAAAGAGGAGACTGGATGAAATTCAACCCATTGGGATTCTTCCATCGTCATCATGGTGGGTGGCGTGGCAAACAGATCTAGTTCCGACTTGGAACAAGCGCAAGACTCTCGGTGCATCATTTTCTTTTCTTTAATAATCATAAACGTCTAACTCTTGGACGGTTTTTCTTTTCTTAGTCTTTCTAGCTCTAGGGGTGTGAAATCCTGTGAAGGGGTGTTTTCGTCGTCTTTTTCTGCCTTGTCCTTGCTGTGGCGTCAGGGAAGCAGGAATGTCTGACTCGGCATCACCCAGGGCATTTATAGGAGTTTCTCGCCGGCCCAAACTGTCTTTACCCGTTTGAAGCAAGACATTTTTGTCTGCTCTCAAGAAAGCTTCTTTAGGATTTTGTTTGTTAATGATGACATTTTGGAGAAATTCTTTACCTTGCGTCAACGCGGCATCTTTCAAGACGCGCAATCCCCATGTCACCATCGGTTTCAAAATGGGAGACACCGAACGAAAGGCTGATTTTAACATATCACCTAAACCATGTCCTCGCTATCGAGCCACTCCTTTGTACACAGGATTCATGACTGACAAAAGGTTAGAGTAATCGTTTTCGGAAATGGAGTTTCACTGTGACTTTCCCTTTGGTGAATGGAATATTTTGTCCCAGATCTCCTTTTTTAGTAACGTTGACAGTGTCGAAATACGACTTACTGACGGGCAAATAGTGAGGATGTACAAATTAGCGGTGAACGTGATAGGTGTTTCCACCTTCCTCGTCAGCCTTCGTGGCAGAATCCACTTTGAAAGGAATGACACGCAGTAACGGTACGGAGGTGTGTCCCACCACGTTGTACTCCGCCACATCGTAGTAAACAAAAGTCAAATTCAGTCCTTGGTTCATTTCACAGGGAATCTAAAATATTTCACAAAATCCGAGTTACTGGTCACGGCCGGTATTTCGTTTCTAATCTTGATCAATTTGTGGTCTCCACCCAAAATGTCATACAATTGAGGACAAAATGTAATGGCCAATACTTTGTCATCTGAAAATTTCATCATTAGGCGACGAACTATTTTGTGGTATTCGATCGTGACACTTTTTCTGCATTTTCTCCAAGACTTTGCCAAACACGTTATTGAACCTGTCAGCAATAGCGTTCACCAAATGTTGACCACTAAAATAATAGCCTGAGGAAATTTTCAACCGATAAATGGTCCGTTTAGTTGTGGGGTCTTGTGATTTCATAGAGTCACCTATGATGCGTTCATCCAAGTGTTGTTGCATTTGCTCGTCATGAACTTCTGCTGTAAAAGTGTTTTGATTTTCGACGATGTTTTTGATTTGTGTAGGGTGAATCATTTCCACTAAAGCCACTTCCCAATGGGATGGCCTGAGGTAATTTGGCCGTGTAACAGCATAAGGTTTTATTGGGAAACACCTCCATGGAACTGTCACTGGGTAATGTTAAGTAAAATTGGTTGTTCATAATTCCCGAGTTCCAGTGTCCGAGGAGTCACTGGAAGTCAGAGGAGTGTCTAAAACAGGATGGTTAGGGTGACTATTGGGAGGGGGACTGACGTTGGACGCAAGACTTCCGTTGTTGTTCCCGTTTGAGGAATATTTCAGAGACGGATTGGGAAAAATGTAACCGATGCAACTGCTGAGTAAAATGTCCACAATTGTTTGTCTCCTTGTTGCAAACTCAAATTGGCAATGGCAGCACCGATGACACAATACACCACACAAAACATTTCCGTCGAATGGGTTTGTGTAAGGTGTACGTGACTTGTTCTTGTAACCATCTTTGCACTTGAGGTAAACGGACACTTTTCAGTCGAGTTTTGGCAGCACGATACAATTTCTGAACTCCTCCGTAACCTGCAGGATGGGATGGATCGTAGCAAATGCTGGCTAACACCTTCTCCATTTTTTAATAAGTGATCCACTCTTCACTGATGCTTCCCTTTTCTTCGAGTGGTATCTTCTTGGATTGTAATGCTTTACGTGTCCGACGAGCGATAGGTGTCGAGGAGGAAAATGTCTGAACTTGGGTAATCAGTTCTTATTTCATTTCTGTCTTGGTTTTCGTTTTCTCTTCTGAGGAAGAAGGAGTAGCCGTCATCTTTTTAATCCAACCAATTCTGGATGCAGGTGGTGTTGTTAACTTGCGTACTTTTACTGGTGGAGTTTGAAGCTCTTCTTCTTCTTTTTCTGTCTTGATCACTGGGACTAGTGGTGGTGGACTTTCTGTTTTGATCACTAGGGCTAGTGGTGGTGGTGGTGATGACCTTTTCATCAAGGCCTTAAAATCTTTCAGAGTGGGTAGAACTGTTTCGTCTAAAGCTTTCTGGTGAAAGAGTTGCAGTCGTTGTAACAACTGTCCCTATCTTTGCGATTTTTCCGTTTCTAACAAATCGCTGCGATCCATCAATGATTGCAATTCGTGTTGTAACTGGGACATTTCGGTCAAATGAGGATTGGGAAGTAAATGCGGGGTTCGTTGGTCCTGCCAACGATGGTATTCCAGCCATCGTTTGTAAGGCACTAATGCCAGTTTTCGTCCTTCCATTGGATTTCAAGGGTCACGTCTGACATCGTTTGATTTCAGTGGTCCCTTTGATCTTCTTGACCTTTTATCTTGATCCCAGGATTCTTCCCATTGTTCCCAATACTCCTTTCAGAATGGGTCCTCCTATGGTTCCCAGCAAGGGTCCTAACAGGGGTAAAATGGCAATTCCTCGGCGTTGCACCAACATCTTTTTCTTTTGACGAATGAGTATTTACTTTTGGACCATTTGGCGAAGAACGTGTCGATGTTTGGCTAAGCTTTATTTCTGATGTTTAGACAAAGGTATCGTGCCCTTCAAGACATTCAGACAACATTCGCTCACGGTATTGATGACATCTTTGAAGGCAGTTTGAATGAGTTTTTTTTCGCATGGGTGGAGGAGTTTTGGACAGGACGGATACCATATCCCAATGTTTGACTAAACGAGGAGGTAGACCTTTCCTTTTCTTTCTTTTTGGGGTAGAAGAAGGATGTCTTTTTTGGGGTGACATCTTTCTTGGTTGGTTCGTTGGTTCCGGAGCACACACCAAAAAATACACTAACCTCGATTACTTGTCACACAGCCTTTTATCCTTTTTGTGGACTATCGCTTCGTCATAAAGGTGACGATGTGTTTTCCAAAATCGCCAAAGAATCCTCCCATTTGGTGACTTCTCCTTTTCTTTGGACGAGTGTGTCTTTGCAGGGACAGACGTCGATTGTGGGCTAAGTGGGGTTTTTTTGGATGAAGTGACTGTCCTTTTCTTTTTCCTTTTCCTTTTTGGACAGAAGAACGACGATGGTTACGGTGGGCACTTCTTCGAGGGGACATGTTTGGGCGTTCAGGAGCACAAGAACACTAAACCTATCGTTTGCCTCAGGTCTTTTTTTATACTGGAATGCGTCGCCACTGATTGTCGGCTCGTCGAATCATTTTCATGGCAGGCATCACGCGTCGTGGAGGGGTTCGCAACGGACTCAATAGGAACAGTTCTTGCTTGGACAAATCCACTAAATTCTTTAACATGCCCGATTTCTCTTCGACTTTGATTTTTGGGGCAGGTACTTTGTGAGCAGCGGCCACTGCCGCTAAAGAGGAAGAGGGTGTCACCGCTGGAGAAGACGTTTCTGGAGACACCGGTTTCCAATGTTTCATCAAATTAGGAAAGACGTGTGTCAAATCGGGTTTGGCATGCATCACCAGCAACGGAGAAGTGGAGGATGTTGAGGTTACTGGAGACACAGTCACCGTTGCTGTGGCAAATCGTGGTTTGTGAATGTAAGATTGCGTCCTCGCGGCAGTACCTTACTTTCGGGTAGAAGCTGCTTTCTGTGGGCTTTTCTTTTTTTGTGGCTGTGACCTGGTCTTGACACCGTGACTCTTTTTCTTTTTCTTCTGGGTACGTTTCGGCGTGGCTTTTTTCCTGGGGACGACTTTGGGAGCAATAGGATACCATTTTAAGAGGGATCGAATGATCACATCTCCTAGAGAACCGCTTCCTCCAGGTTTCAAAATGATTTGCTTTTTGGTTTGAGTGTCAATGCGAGGATCGGCTAGTTGCGACAAGGCCACTTTGTTTCTCTCGAAAAAAGTTTGGTTTGATGTGGAATGTGAATGATACTTTGCAGTAATTGACGTGCTGTCACCGTAAACAATCGTAAGACTTCTTTGAGACTAGCTCGTAACACACGAGCACGTATTTGTGGATTGTTATCGCGACTGATTTCGTACAAGGCACGAATCAATTTGACATGAAGATGAGACTGAAGGGACGTCATGTTGACGATGTGTGAGACAGACAAAGTAACCGAGGTTTTTATAGACACTTTTTGGTTGTTGTGGTTGTTGTTAAATCGACGAACGGGACGTATACACGACAGGCCCTCCGTCTTGGCACCAGTGGTGAAACAGATAGGGACGAAATTGCAAATAATCGGGGGGTAGTGGGTTTTAAATCCACGAGTAAATAAGCGTGTGGGGTTTGAGTGACATCGTCTTACGCATGAGTCAGCCAAGACGTTCCTAACTATTTGGCTAACACTTGCACTTGCGATTTATCTCTAGGGCTTTTAAACAACACCACGTAATGAGCATTGAGAATGATGATGCGATGGGCTTTACTTTGTTGAAACAAATTTTGAGTGATGTAAATGACACTGGCATTACGATGATGCCCTTTGCGCGTAAACCACAGTTTAATTTCTTCGTCTTCTCCTAACACGTCGTCAAAAATAACCAAATGGGTTTGACTAGGGTCAGACACGACCCCGTCGTCTTCACCAGGAATGCCTTCCACAAAGACAATGGAATCACCTTGACTTTCTCGCAGAAGGCTGTACGCCGATTGCCACTCTTTGTAACACCACACGATTCGTTGAGGAGGACGATCGATCAAATGATGTTTATGTTCGATCAAACGTTTGACAAATTCGGTTTTGCCTGAACCTCTAGGTCCGGCAATGAGCATGTTAAAGGAATGGCAAAGATACAAGGCCTCCCAACTAGTCCGATCTACGTGTTCGTCAATGACTTTGATAGTGGAGGAAGAGGGAGCAGAAACAGCATAGGTAGCCATAGTAGCAGTGTAAGGAGTATCACTTTTGACAGGAAGTCAGACAAGACAAGAGTTGTTATCCTTTTTTCAGGACACGTTTATTGCCATCTTTAATTGTGAACAACACAAAAGACAAAAATACATAAAAACCAAATGGTTAAGTACATGAATAAAAGACACATAAAAAAAATCATAGTGGAATATAAACAAGTCTCTGTACAACATTTGTGGTGATCAAGAGGTGGAATTGTAGGGACAGTGTAATGTTCTTAGAGTCTCTACACTCCTTGGCACAGTCACACAAGGGTCCTCCCGGGGATGTCGGTAACGGTCCTGTCGTGAAGTGAATGGTTTTCCTCGGTCACGACTTCTTCTTCTGGAACTTTCACTAACACTGGTTTAAAAGTTACTTTTTTCACTGAATGTTTAAATTTTTAGGATGACAAATCTTGGGCATAGTGTGCCACTTCTTTTGTCCAAGCCTCGAAACCCCAAACTTTTCCAGTCACGTACATCTTTCCAGTGAGGGTGTAAGTCACAAGCTACACACACATCATCATACACATCTTCAGTACCTAAAAGTTGACGAATCTTTCTTTCCTGTAGAGGTTGTCGAGAAGAATCGAGATGAAAGCGCAAAGCTTTGAGCAAAATGTGTTTTTCGTGTACATTTAAAGGGACCACTTTCATGCTTTTTGGAGTGGTATGTACTGTTCGCAAAGAGTCCACAAGAAATCGGTCGGTAAAAGAAATCCCAGAAAGCAAGCCACTAAGACACACACCACACGTCGACCCCAATTCAATGGACACAGTTCTCGTAATAGGCGATCGTAATCCTCCACAGTCTGAATATTGTCATTGATTTCCTTCCACGGAATCTGTTGTATCACGAATGATAACGGTCGTGGCATGGAAGTCAGTTTTTATACCTCTTTTGTCGGAGGTAATAAATGTACTTTTTGCACGGAAGTGGTCGTACTCCGTCGACGTATCCAAAATATTTAGTCACTAACTCACATACCACACGTTGCACAGAAGTTTCCTCTTGAACTAAGTTTACACTGTGTAAAAGATCTTGGTAACCCTCCAACTCTTCTTGAATTTGGTGTAGAATGGCTAGCCTGTAAGAAGTAGGATGAGTAGCAACCAAAGCCTTCTGGTCCTCTTCCAGTTGAACAATATCTGACCACTGGAACGCTTTCACATGAATCAGTCCTCTTATAGCATTTAGGTACCAGTGGTTCAAACATGGGTGACGTAACGGATGCAACTGCTCTTTGCGTTTTGCTTGTATTTTCACCAACTCTCGATAAATGCGTTCTCTCAACTCCACAGGCAAACCGCGAATGTTCTCTTGTAAATTATCCATGACTATGTCAGTCAAACACTTCTCCTAGAGCGAACGTAACGAATGTAGTGAGTAATTTCTGGCCACTGTCATTCCATGAAAAGGTCAAGAATGTCAATAAAATCTTCAAATGTAAATGGTCTAAAGAGGAATATTCGGAAGAACGCCCCTTGATCCAGAGAAATCTGACTTGTTTGTTGACTTTTGTCAATTTCCTCTTGTGAATTTCTCGACATAAAAGTTCCTCAGTCACCCATTGAGATTTTGCTCTGGCAAGTTCCAGCCAAATTTCCTTGTAGATCTTCTCTTTCAATTCGTTTGGTAATGTTTGAAGATTATTTTTTAGATGGGGTGTAAATACTTGTCTAGTGGTTGTCCAACGTTTGACTCCTAGCCAAGCAGCTGGTTTCTTAAACGACATGGTATGCCACTTCAATGACGAGGTCCCACTAAAGGCAGGTAGTGACAATCTGGAGACCATCGAGCATGTTCCAGGAAAGCGCAATCTTTCTTCTCCCACTCCTGAAGTGACACACCGCAACTGAAGCATTTGACTTTATCCCATTCGCTTCGCCCAAGTAGATAAATCCGGCTCCAGCTAATTCTTCGGGCGTAGTTCCTCCAAGATGTTTTGGCCACTTTCCTCGGAAAGTTTGGAATTGACTTTCAAAGCAGCAGTATTCAGAAAATCGCACAGGGAACGAATATTCGTCTTTCACAGGTACATTTCGATGAGGGTAAGGTGAAATATGTAGGAGTTTGCTCAGTTTTGGATGATATCCGTAGGGTGGTAGCCGCATGGATTCATAATGATGACATCCACCATGAAAACCTGTAAAGTGAAAAGGTGAACGATAACGAGTTGCATCGCTTTCGCATCCGTCAGGTTTGACATGCACAGCATCATTTTCCATGGTAGGTATAGCAAAGTTTCCATGATGTGGTACTGAATCGCTGAGGTCATAGCGTACGGCATCCATGCAATCGCAAGGCACAGCATCATACTCGAGTTTCTCGTTGGACGTGAGTCTTACGCTCGATAATTGTTGTGTGAAAGGATTCATCTTTCTCGCTTGGTATTGGTAGTTCCAATGAACTATCGGTCTTGGACGTTCTCCCTTTTTATATGCCGACCAATATCAGCGTAACCGTACGGTAAAATGAAGTGATTGGGAAGCCGTACTCGCTTCTGGTACACAATTTGATAAACTTTTTCCAAGGACCAGCTGACTATTTGGTGTGTGGGTAAACGTACAATCTTGTGCGGTTCGTGGGTGGTCACTTTAAAATTTCCATCCTGTCCAGACTGCAAGGCTTCTTTCAAGACGCCAAAGTTCACCAGTCGACTGGTGCGATGATTGAGAGTCAATCCTTTCACTTTACACTCGGTGTGCACTTCTCCTTGTGGGTCTCGGTATTCGTAACCGTAATTTTTGGGACCGTCACTTGCAAAACTTAGAATCTTGTGGTCGGGATGCACGTCCGACAGGCTCCTAAACGGTCTCCTTCGATGTTAGGGTGTTGTTGACCCAGACAATCGATGTAGATGCAACTGCCCGTGTCAAAATACAGCACACGATCTCCTAACAGTTCTAAAGCTTCGTACAGTTTTAAGCGAGCATGGGCTGTCACGTAAGCTGCAATGATGACATTTCCAAATTCGTCGGCTTCTACAAAGTCTAGTTCATCTTCGTAATTGACTAAGATCAAGTCCTCACGAGCGACGTCCACGTGTTTCATGTATTTGGTTTTGTCGTGAATCATCTGGAAGTAGCGTGAAGGTTCTGTCAAATACTCCGTCTTGGGTAAACACGGTCGTTGTGCCATTTTGCCCCACAAGCAATTTAACATCACTTTGGCAAACGATCGCCTACCTTCATTTTTCTCGACGTGGTCTAAAGTGATTCATTCCTGCTCCCAGCATTTCTCTTTGAATTTCTTTTGGCCTTCGGGAGTGTCGCACCAGGAAGGATAGCCCCTGGCTTCTTGTTTCAGTTTTAAAAGACATTCACGTCGTCTGCGAAAATGCCTTTTTGAGTCTTGTCGCTCTTGTGGTATTTTTCTGTCTTGGGAAAGTGGTACATTTCGTACACTTCTAATAGTTTGTATCCCAGGTCCAGAGCTTTAAACAATTCCACGCTGATCCAAGTTCCCGTTAAGGCGCGTTCTTCCTGGCTATGCTGACAAGGTTGGTCTTGGTTGCACGTTTCGGCACAAGTACGGCACAAGGGATACATCAGTTTTCCTTGGCAATGGTGAGGTAAAACGGAATGGTACAAGTTCGTGGGAGGCAAGACTTTGCACTTGATCAATCCTTCATATTGTTGAATGTTTTCCAGGTCAATGTGCTCCGTCAGCAATTGCGGGTGCCCTGCGGGAAAGTGACAATATTTGCACACGTACGGATACAGAGAACACACGTCCAAGTATTTAATTTCTTCTCCTTTCTCCTCGTCGGCTTGGTGCAGCAAACAGGTGGCATTCGTCCATCCTCCGTACAAACTGTCCCGCGGGTTCATTGGGTCTACCAGTTTGTAACTTTCCACGAAGCGCTTAAACTCGGGATCAGTTTTCAAACGGTGATCGTACTCATGTTCCCACATTTCTACCACTTAGTATCCTTGCTCTTCTGGCTTCAAGCGCCGCTGACAAGTGGCCTGGTACAAGTCTTCCATGGTCCGTTGTAAAAACTGATTTGTCGTGTTACGTTGAGGGTAGCAAATGGGACATCCGTGAAATAAGCACCCGTTAAACACGTACACGATCTTGGGGTTTTCTAAGCCCCAAGCATCCACTGAATACCTTCCGATGGCTTTTTCGCCTCCTCCGTTGCGAGTATGTTGGATCCATTTGTCTTCCTTGTCGCACAAGTAATGTAACCAGCGCAGGGCTTTGACTAAGTATTGACGTTTGACAAAATTGGTCGTTTGAGGACTTATGACAGCTAGGGTATTTTCGGGCATGCATCGTTGGCAGTACACTTAACAGACGAGCGCCTTGGCATTATTGGTACGTATGCCTTGTCCACAAGTAGGGCACAATCTCAGGAGTTGACAAGCACATTTCTGCTGTGAACCTTGCGTCTTTAGATATTGTTGGTAACAGGTAGGGCTGACAAACGTGCGTTGACAAGCTGGACACTGCACTCGTTCTTGTCCTTCGTCCAGACAGGGCTTAGAGGCTAAACATCTTGAGCAATTCGATCCACAATGCTTGTGTTGCTCTCGATTGTTACAGCCTTAGTCACATTTCTCACAGTAATAACCGAATCCCAGAAATGCAGTGATACTGGTAATGGCATCGAAATGTTCATCGTGATGATAGACGTGACTGTAATTTCCGTCTTTGAAATCTTTGCCTCGAAACACTTCTTGAGGGTGCACTTTCAAGGTGTAGCGTGGAGCCAAGACGTCTTGCAACTTTTGCATTTCAGGAATGCCACAAGCGGTGTCTTTGGATATCCCTGCTTGCTGTAACATGAGTTCTGCTTCTCTTTGTTATTTGGCTCCGCTAGATTTATTAATTGTTTGCCAGGCACTTTTCCATTCTGCCGTGTCGTTTTTGTCTACATACGTTCATCCCACCACGATGGCACGGGCTAAACACATCTTGTCTTGAGGATTGTTAACTCGGTCGAGGCTGCGCTTGATGCTGCGAAGGTCGTCTACCAAGAACACCTTTTTGCGTTGTCCTGTCTCTTGGGGAAGAGAAACGTGGGTCATGAACAGTGTCGCTTTTCCATCGGTGATGTGAAACTTGTCGTTGGATTATTGCACGTGTTGAATCTTGTCCATGACTTTGGAAGGTGTCAATTCTGCTGGACTGCTAAACTCGATCCAAACGGGAGACTTCAAACTGTCGTGATGAATGGAAAGTCTCAAGCGATCGTCTTCTTTGGCTTCACATTGCTGTTTCAGTGTGATTAACAAAGAATCTCACACATCGGTGATGAACCCTTCTGCTTTCTTTAGCGGTACGTCTGACTTGAAATCTTTAAACTTCACCGTGTACGTGTAGGCCGTGGTTCTAAATTTTCTAGAGGAGCGTTTATCCGTCTCTCGAATGTGGTAATACTTTTCAGGGTTTACTGGTGGTGACGGTAGGCTCTGGTTGGGTGTAAACTCTCTGGGTCTGGATTCTGACTCACTCATCTCATGTTCAAAATCGCTGGCATGAATTTGAGCCAAGACTTCAGCTACTGTGCGAGGCGATAAATCACGTTTCTGCCTCTTACTTTCTTCTCCTTTCTTTACGAAATGATGCGATCGTTTCATCTTGATTGCAAAAAGTCAAATGACTACATTTGAAACTCCAGGGGCCCCTATATATCCATGTCAGGCTCAGTGTATATTTAAAGGGCTGGTGCCTTCTCTCTCAGTATTCATTTCGCTCTCAAGCCGATCAGCACGATGGAAGAACCCACACAGATCGAACTTCTGATTAGAGCTTTGCGAGGTGTCATACGAAAGTTTTCTTCAGACAACACGACGGACTACTCTCCCTCCTTTCGAGATAAAAGTTAAGATACTTGCTATATCTGTCAGAAGAAAGGGCATTGGGCTACAGAATGTCCAGACCGTCAAAAAAGCAAGACTAGTGTCAAAAGAGACAAAAGTCAATATACCTGTTATCATTGTCAAGAAAAAGGACATTGGTCTTCAGAGTGCCCTAAGAAACAACGGGAGCAGAAAAAGGAAGACGAAGAAGAGGTGCCCTCGGCAAAGGAAGAACCCCGACACGTCCAGAGAGAGAAGACAGAAAAGAAAAGAAGACGAGAAAAAATTCAGGAAGAAGAGGAGGAAAAAACTGTGAAAGTGAAGAAATTTAAAAAACAGAGATAGTGAAGAAAGAAAGAGACAGAAGAAGTCTATGAACTTTTCAAAAAGGTGTTGTGCTATGTTGTGACATTGGATTGTAAAATTTGTACCAGAATAGACCAGAATGAAAAACGTAAGTGTCTCGGTTTTGATTGTTTAGAATAATAAGGACCTACACTCACGCACTCACACACGTACATCATAGGGTTAAAAAAATAAAAGGGATTTTGAGTTTTAATCGATTTTGGGAAAATGAATATTATCTCTTTTCGAAAGAAGTGAGTGGCCCTGAAAAGGACCGTTGGGTGATTGTTTTTTTCAAAAAACAAACTCAGGAACGAGAAGCAATCCGCTTTAACTGCCTTAAGCCTTTGCCACAGCCAAGGCCTACTTCTGGACTAGCTCCTGTCAATGATTTGGTAGAAATCACTAGTGGTGCTTCTTCTTCTTCCTGTCGTTTCCTTCTTGCCTCTTCTTCTTCTCGCTGTTGCTGTTGAAGGAGAAATGCTTGTTCTGCCTCTTGCTGCTGTTGTAAAAATGTTTTCTCCAATTCTTCTTTCTGCCTCTGTTTAAAATCCTCGACCTGTGGTAAAGAAGGAGAAGGTGGCGAAGGTACTGGTACCGGAACAAATTCTTGCGAAGAGAGAAAATCTATTAAATCCCAATTAAAATCGACCTCTTCTGGAAGTAGACCTGTGTTAACTTTGGTAGCCGCTGCTATGACATCGCTTCTCGTCTCCACAGCCGGTGCACCCCAATTCATTGTCTTCTTAGTTTCCGTCATGTTTCATAAAACAATGTCGCATCGATTCACTGTGCACAAACGCTAGCTCACCTATACAGGGGATGTGACGTCACAGGTAGCTCTCTTCGGATTGGAAGACAGACTCCGCGAAGTGACTGAATTTTGTAACGTGTGTTGGGATTGGTGAACAATTTCAATCCGTTTCGATCCGGTCTTCTACTATAAACAAACGCAGTTCACTTCATTCCCTTCACCTGTTTTCGTCAGAAGATGTGGAAAACGTTGAATCCTCTATTTTCGTATCGTCGTTATTTTTTCGTACGGACTTACCCATGTATGTTAAATCAACATGGTCCATTATTTGGATCACCGAGACGACTGTTTGGAAAAGAAGATGCTATGTGGAGAGACAGGGCTGTCTGAAACGAGTCCTCATCTACGGTCCAGAGGTTAGACAAAGTTTGAGAAAGAGAAGAAGATCAGTGCGATGCCCTCTGTGTTAACAAACTGGTGTTAACATAAAAACCAACGGTCCTTTTCAGGGCCATTTTCGTATGCCTCGAAAAGATTTATTCTTTCTTGCATAAAATTATTTTTTATTTGATTGTATAATTTATGTTTAACTCCCAAAAAGATTATTCTCTTCCCTAAAATTTTTTTTAGTCGGTTGTATGATTTGGGTATGATAGATTGATGTTCATCAATCTATTGAAACGGACGCGAATGCATAAAACACACTATACTATCCACAGAATCGAACGCGAATGTTTCTTCGAAACGAACGAGAACGCATAAAACATTATACTATCCACAGAATCGAACGCGAATGCATAAAACTTTGTATAGGAACGGGACAGGTGGGATGACGTCACAGTACTTGCCACATTGTTGCAAGTGTCCAGTACCGTGACGTCACCCTACCTGTTGCATTCATATTGTCACTATACAAAATTCCCATTTTCCGTATATCGTCCCAGGGGGGTTCTGTAATGCTAATTCCCATTGTCCGTATATCGTCCCACTATACTACTGCTGATCTTATTGACGACTGTTTGATATCAACCGCATACGGTGTTGATTTAATTGCGATAAGAGAACTGAGAATGGGCTCATTTTCAAGTATAGAAATTTTAGAGTCTTTACATGTAAATAATTGTGATTCTTCGTCGAATTTCTTCATTGATCGATTCTGTGTCTTACGCGCCGGTAGGGAGTTCAATAGTATTCCAGGTCGCGCCAGTGCCTGCTGAAAACACAAATGAGTTGTTCGTGGGCAGACCGCCAAAAGGCTGTGATAGGATGTTAGGCAAATTTTAATAAACTCTTTAAAATATTGGTTTCTCATTTTCACGTTGTTCTTTGCCTGTTTTTTTCGCCGTTGATACACATTATGACCGGTGTATAGTTGATACACGTTATGACCGGTGTACAGTTGATACACATTATCACCGGTGTACATTTGATACACGTTATGAGCGGTGTATAGTTGATACACGTTATGACCTGTGTATAGTTGATACATGTTATGACGTGTATATAGTTTTGATACATGTTATGACCTGTGTATAATTGATACACGTTGTGACCGGTGTATAGTTGCACGTGTGTCCTGTGCAAGTATGGATCATAGTGTGAATGTGTGATGCATTTTTTCAATGGTCCTGACTCGTTCGTATGGTAATTAGGATAATATAAACTTTGCTGCTGTGCGGTTCAATGTTTCAAACTTTGCTCAATATATTTCTCTTCCTCTGCTGCCTCAATGCCAGACAGTGATCGGTATCATTTTGCCTCCTGTAAGAGTTATGCAGAATGTTTCATTGCTTCTTTTGCATTAATGTAGTAAGCTTTAGCCGAAGCAAGTATATCATTATAAAATTCAAACACCTTACCAGCGGCCTATTTAAATCAAGTAAATTTCCTGTATACCTGTTACTAATCGATGGTCACAAAAAAGAAACAGAAAGAAGCAAAACCAACAAATTTTCTACAATTTAATAAATAATTTAATTATCAAAGTCATAAATGAAAATGTGAGAGAAACTTAGAGTATTTGATAGGAAAGCAGAATAATCCTGATAAAGTTCTGTGAAAGTTCTAAATGAATGAAAAGTTCTGAATAAATTTCTAAACCAGAAATGTACTGGTCCTGCAAGACCCGTGATGATATCAAGATGGCGCTGTCCAGAATTCCATCGAATAATTTTATGATAGTTCCTGAATAATAATATGTTCCAAATAACTAGCACTTCATATTTCCACTGAACAGTCGAAACAAATGTTTTTCCTCTCGAATATTAACAAAGCAAAACGTAAGACACGTCTACAGAACACACGAACTGAGAATGACTCCAAAACTCGGAATGAATCTGATTGCTCATTTCTTTCCTGATACATATAAACCTAATATTACAACACTTATTTTTCAATATACACCACGTGACAGATCACACTACTCACTATGCTTTGAACTTCCTTATTCGTGTGACCTAGCCCATCCAATGGGAAGTTACTGAATTCTTCTAGATACGTCGAAACCCAATCAGTCAATGAGAAAATAATCCAAATTCATATTATTATTATGCTACATGTAGGCTCGTACAAATGTAACAAAAGAAAAGAGTAAAGCCAACAAGCCTTGTAAATTTTAACAAAATAATTTATTTCCCTAGAAAACAGGTAAAAATATAAAATAGGACTTAGGGTTTGTAAATATAATCCAAAAATTAATCCTAGAATTCAAAACTATAAGTCCTATCATAAAAAGTTCTAATTGAATCCAGGTTCGAATCTCAATGAAGTTCCAATATGGAAGGTGATGACGACCTCTATAACCATCTTGTGCTGATGTGTCAACAATTCTTTGTTGGGTCACCAAAAATATAATTCCGGCTTTTGAATTCCAAATAATTTAGTGAAAGTCTTTGTCCAAGTATTTCGTTGAAGTAGAATATTACCCAGGGTGAATAAATTATTTTAAATACGAAAATTAACTCAAATGGCAACAACAAGACAAATACCTTGAGCCCAAAGGTACAATTTTACGACTGAACTAATCCACTAGAAAACGTCCGTTTTAACCCAAGATTTTAGATTACATGGTGGTTCACGTGACGGGGCTACGTGATCACTAATTTGTACAGCGCAGTAAAAAATGTCATTTTACATGTAGTCTAGAATAGCCCTATCTAAGAATCAGATTCCCACATTGGTGTGATGTGATGTGATTATGCTTTTTAAAGTAGCTTTAACAATTTTTCAGTCATATCGCTACGATGTCTGCAGTGTGGCAGTTTATAGTGATGTCTAGCGCTGGGGCATCATGCCGCAGACATGGAGCATGATGTCCCACCCAGTCACATTATCCTGACACCAGGCCGACCAGTCCTAACACTAACCTCTTAATGCTGAGCGCCAAGCGAGGCAGCTGTTAGTAACATTTTTGTAAGTCTTTGGTATGACTCGACCGGCGATCGAACCCACGACCTCCCGCATCCGAGGCGGACGCTCTAACCACTAGGCCACCGGAGCGGTCGATTCCCACATTGGAAATAAATTTAAAAATAAAACTGTTTACACCAGACTAACCCGTGGGCTGAACATGACCAAGGTAATAACCAATCATTTTCGCTTAGTGTTTACAAACGTCTCAACCAAGGTGAGCTAAAAATAGTGATAAAGTAATATTTTTACGTTCTAATCAGGTCAAAACAAAAGACTGAATTTTCTATAAAAAAATATCAAATCCCGTGAACATTATCATTACAATAAAATATAATGAAACAAAAATAAAATTAAAAAGAATTTAAAACTAACACACAAGTAATTAAATTACATATACGTGACAATTAATATTTGTCAACACATACGTACGCATCTATTTACAGATCCTATGCAATATTATGCTCTTAACCAACTCAGGTCACATAGGCAAAATTTAATTAAATATATTTTGTACAATTTACAGCCACGAATAAAAAATATAAAAATTAGATAAAATCAGGTAACAGGAATTATAAAAAAAAAATAGAAATACATAACAACCCATAACTATTTTATATTTAGTTTTGATTTTTGACCACTAAGGTTTCATAGCCGAAGTGTGTACAAAAACATGGAAAGATCCATTCCGACCCTATTCATTAACTCTTTGTTTAGATGTTTCTATTATTGAAGGATTCAAAGGTCGTCGAACCTTTCTAAGTAAATCTTTCATGTTCTCCTCTTTCAAATTTCACTGACGTCTTCTTTCACTTAGCAATTGCCCGTGGTAAGCGTGTAAAATTCATTCTATTTTGATTTTGCTGTTGTTCACATATCTTTGGCGATTTTAACTATTGGATCCGGTTTCTCTTCTGGCCCCGTTAACGCTGCCACCTGTTCCACTTCTGCTCTTGTTGCCTTCTTAATATCCTGGCACTTTCGGCAATTTCTTTTGTTGGTTTAATCAGCGATGGAAATGTTTAATCAAAGCCGGCCGTGAGATCTTTTACACTTTTGCCGCCTTCTATAACGTTATGAATCAGTTGCTGTTGTTCACGTTCGGTATTACGCCGTCGTCGCTTTTCATACTGTTCTATAACGTCACTGGCGGGTTTTGACATTTTATATAATTGTTATGATTGTTAAATTGTCATGTAAGGTACGTTCGCGTTAGACACGTTTACGCGAAACACGTTCGCGTGAGACACGTTTACGCGAAACACGTTCGTCCGGGACGCGTTCGCGTCCAGACCCATACGATGCTTTTGTTTCGGTCCATCTGCCAAGTCAATAGCAAGACAATTATACGCATCCTTGTTGATTCGCGAAAACATTTCACAAAATTCATCCCGCGAGTGGTCAGCGACACATCAAGTACACTAAGCAAAATTCATCCCGCGAGTGGTCAGCGGCACAACAAGTCCACTAAGCATTTGCAAGACCATGAGCGTCGGTCCCACCAAATATTATCAACATATTACAGTTTTCACGGATTACTCATGGCACGTGTGCATATCCTTGAGTCAAATAGATAACATAGGTGTTTTGTGTCGACCTCGTGAAAATATTCTCGAGGGATTGATTGATCTTCTAGCATCACATCGTCGTACACAACAAGATTATTTTCACTTGCATCCAAATCGTCAGAAGTATAGAGCCGAAAAATCTGTGATTTGTCTCAACGAGGAGAATTTCTTTGTTCATGTGCCATTGAATAATTCAGTGGTTGTATAACACAATCATGTCTTCATACCGTGTTTAATATCGCATGAAAACTCGTACTACAAATGCAAATCAAGTTCAGACCCGTAATGGCAACTCTTTGGAGGCATAACATTGCCCCCATGACACTTGCACAGGCCTTTTGTATCGAAAAATAATGCGTGTGAAACTCTTTTGACAGTCCGACTACGTTGAGTGATTTGTAGTCTTTGCTAATTTTCTGAGATCCAAACTGTATTATCTTGTTTTGAGCTGGACTCAAGACGTACATCCATGTTTCATCACCTGTAAAAGTCTTAAATTAACATATCTTGTCACTCTTTTCATATTTTGAGAATAACGGTTAGCAAAGCTCAACTAAAATCTGATTTTGATCAGCCGTCTGTATATAAACATTATTGGTAACATGGCTGTCGTTTTATTATGCTTGAAGAGAAGTTTATTGTGTCACTTCCTGACACTGATGTCCGGTATTGTTGACCTTAAAAATACCGTTATAAAAGTACACTGTGAAGAACAGGGTCCTAATTCGCCAGTGATGTTAAAATATTTGTCACAGGAAATTCAACTGAAATCAGTACAATATTTCAAAACACCACGGATTACCATTTTTAATGTGATTCACACAGTTAGGAGTAAGGCTGTGTGGGAAAAAAAAGTCAAGAAGTGGTAGGCCTCTGTTTGTGACTGAAAATGATTACCGTCAGTAGTAATAGGGGATACCGTAGCGACAATGGGAATTAGCATTACAGACCCCCCTGGGACCGTATAGCCCCAAGAAATAAAAGCACAGCCTGGGACCGTATAGCGACAATGGAAATTTGGTACAGTGACTAGCACACCCTGGGACTGTATAGCGACAATGGAAATTTGGTAGAGTGACTAGTATACCCTGGGACTGTATAGCGACAAGAGGAATGGAACAGGTGGCATGACGTCACACTGGTAACAATGTAGTAAAAAGAGGAGTACTGTGACGTCAGGCTACCTGAGAGAGGGCTATAGACAAACACGAATCAAGAGTATTTGTGTATAAGAAGAGTAAGGGTTTTATATATTCGTTTGGGTTGGAGACAAAATGAAAATTAAGATCTTTTTGAGGCATTGGAAGTGGCCCTGAAAAGGGCCTTTGGGTTCTTCTTCTTTTATCTTCTCCAGTTCTTCCACCATGTCCTGATTTTCCCAATAATTCCTTTCTTCTTTCTCTTTTCTTCTTCGGGCATCCAGTCAGGATGTCCGAGAGCTCTAAACTTTTCCTGTACCTTCACCCAGTTCTGATTGAGTTTCTCAAACTCTTCTTTCTTTTTTTGGTTTTCTTTGTCCTTTTTTTCTTTCGTCCAGGTCTCTTTAATCTTTTTTTACTTCTTCTTCCATCACGTTTTTCATCTTGTCTTCGGCTTTCTTTAACTGGTCTAAGCCCCACTTGACAAAAGAACCACTCTGTGCAATTAAATGTATCTTGCAAGAAGCTCCTCACTTTGATGACAAGATCAAGGGCTTCCTTCAATGTCCCCACTCTTACATACTTAGGCTTTATTAATCCTCTTAATTTTTTCACTTCCTCTTCTATCATTTAGGTCACCAGATCAGTGGCTACCTTGAGGCTATTGACTTGACTGGTCACAAAGTCTTTCGAGACTGGACAGCTCCATTCTTTTTCAAGCTTTTCCACCACGTAGGCTGCATCCATCATCCAGAAATAACTATGCCTTAATTCATTAAACAAATTCATTTTTTTTTAAGTTGTTGACTAGTCAACGTGGGTAGCCAGACTGATTAGTGTTCCGCATTATATACGTCAAGCACGGACGTGAACGAAAACATTCCTTACACTTACTTCACATAGGATATACTATCCTCACCAACGAACGAGCAAGCATAAAACACACAATATACTATCCTCACCAACGAACGAGCAAGCATAAAACACACAATATACTATCCTCACCAACGAACGAGCAAGCATAAAACACACACCCAATATGCTATCCTCACCAACGAACGAGCAAGCATAAAACACACACCCCATATACTATCCACACCAACGAACGCACACACACACACACACACACACAGACAGCAGTAAAGAGTGAGTGTTTATAGTCACACTACACTATATTCACACTAATTGGCAAATTGAATAGTTTCTCTTTTCTAGAGATCTGGTTAGCCCTGAAAAGGGCTGTTTTTTTCTTGAACTTCAAATGCACCCAGCTAATGTTGACATCATCCAGGCCAGGCACCATACACACAACGACGACTCCAATCTTGCTCCCAATTGATGCGTGTGGTTGGGAGCGCAGAGGGAGGTTGATTGGCTTCACTATCCCACTCCTCAGTTTGAGGGATAGTGAACACTTGTTCCCTTCTTCTTCTATTCCACACCCTGGGATGATGATGCTGACGCCGAGGCTCCCACTCTTGCCTCTGTCTTTCCAATTCCTCCCATGCCTCCTCCTCCCAGGTTTCTCTTTGGGGAACAGCGGCTCTTGGTACTGGTGGTACTGGCGGCAGAGGTTGTGGCTGTCTTTGTTGTGGTGCTGCTACTGCCTGTGGAGGCGTCCTCACCTCAGGCTTGACCTCACACACAAGTCTTAGCATGAGGTGAGGTAGGATCCCTCTCATCTCCTCTTCTTTCTTTTTCTTCTCCTCCTCTTCAAGCCTGGCTTCTTCGGCTAAAGCCTCCATAGCCAGCTCATCTAGCAACCGCCTGGCATATTCCAGGTGCATCTGGAGTTCTAGTAGTTTTGTTATTCTGCTCATTTTGTTGCAGCTGCTACGTCAACGTGGGTAGCCAGACTGACGATCGCACCGATTTATATACTTGAAGCACGGACGTGAAGGTAAACATTCACTAGCACTCAAATTTACCATCACATGTAACGCGCGGACTTAAAAGAAGCACTCACGTTGACTTTTTTACTTTTTACTTACAAACACAGACTTGCACTATTTGGACAAGACAGAGAAAACAAAGGGTGATTTTTTTAAACATACAAACACACAAATATTTTGTTTTACTGACAAAAGAAACGAAGTACTTATAGGCACACTTCTATTTTCTAATTACAAATTTTGGCAAATTGAATGAGTATGTCTTTTCGAGAGTATTGGGTAGCCCTGAAAAGGGCTGTTTCTTTTTTTTTGTTCACGGAAATAATGGCAATCTTTTTTACTGTCTAAGATTGCGTCCCCGTCTGGCAGTAGGCTTTCCTATTGGATACGGTCTGATTCTGCGAAAAGAGAAAGAGAATTCTTTGGTGTCTACTCGACAGTCCACAAAACTTCTGTCTGGTTCTTGCTGCTGCTGCTGCTGCTGTTGTTGTTCTTCTTCTTCTTCTCTATGCTTCTTCTGAAGCCTGTATTTCTCAGTCCATTCTTCTTGTTCTTTTTTAATTTCCTTTCTAAACATCTCTTCTATCAGGTCTTGGGTTATGGAGAGCATCCTAACATTCTCTATTTCTTCAGGCTGCGGTATCAGGTTTAGCCTGACACGATGTAAATTGACGTAAGCTTCGTTCAGCTGGGCTAGTCTGGAAGGCATCTTCATAGGTTGACGAGTCAACAGTGAATGGTCAGGCTGGAGACCCACTCGCTTTATATGGTTCAAACGCGGACGCGATAGAAAACATCCCTACTCGGTTTTAGTGTCGGAACGCTATGATAGCGAATGTCATGGTGAGGGATAGAAAGAAGTCAAAGAGCATATATTCACAGTATTTTTTTTGAAAACAAACGACAGACACATTTTTTCAAAACACAACATTTTTTATTCAAGTAACAAGTAACAAGTCATAAGTCACAAGTAACAAGTAACATCAAACAAATTATTTTTGACAAGGTTGACAACGTTGTGAAATCATGTGAGATTTCCATTGATGGAAGTCATGAGGCCATTGATGTACACTACGTTTTCTAGCTAAAGACAAAAGATAACTATAATGGTCACAAAACCATCAATCTACTTTCTCATCGTTTCTAGAAGAGTGACGATCAAAATAAGTCACTAAATGTTCTAAAGGATATCCAAGACTGCGTTGATGAAGAAAATATACACAATATTGTCCACACACCATGGAATCTGTGCCTTGTAATTTCTCATTATTGTATCGTGTCGTCTGGGCATTTCTTCTCATAAAGTCAATGATATCGTCTTCCAAAGGGGGTAATCCATACGAATCAAAATATTCCACACAATTCTCTTGAGGGAAGTAGACGGCAACCCAGTGAGTTCCTGGAAGATGACTTTCATCCGTGTTGATGACATAAGCTTGATGGTCTTGAGGTTTGCGATGAGGTAGTTCATATTTAGCGCACACGACAGGATTCCAAGAAGCAGTATACGAACTATTGTTCAAAAGGTAATAAAGTTCCCAGGTATCCATTTTCTGTTGTGTTTATTTTTCTTCACAGGTAATGATAAGTCATCAGTTCAACTCTGACTTTTTGTTTGAAACGATCTGTCAATTAGCCGTTTCTTCGCCTTGTCTCCGCACTCTGGGCTAAGAGAGCTTCGATGCGATAGATCTCTAGAGTAGTCAATGGAAGAAAGGAAAGATCACGCAAGCCTTTATACCACTCACGCAACACTGCTTCTTCTGAGATGAGACTCCAAGCGTCGTCCAGATACTCGTCCAATTTTTCTTCTTGACTCATCATCATACATTTATCGTGTTGAATTTGACTGGGATGATCGTTTTGACATCCATAACAATATTTCTTGGACAATTCCGTAATTGTATTCGCTAGGTGTTTAGCAAAACAGGACACTAAATGTTGTTCTTGTTCTGGCCATCTTGACTTGACGACTACCTCTTCCTCTTTGACTTGGTCTTGGGGTTCTGTTTTCACGCTATCCTCCCATTCCATGTCCAAAGATTCTCCACTGTTTAAAGAGGGATAGGAGTCTTCCATTGTGTCTAATAGTCTAGAATCACTTCTTTCAAACTGTTGATTTCTATGGTATTATCGAATTCAGCATACAGGATGACGTTGACCGTCTCAGTGAGAGCTTCTGCAAACTGAAATTCCACACGCAGTTGACCGGATTTTATAGGGTGGAAATGTCCCTCGTCGCTGCCTTGGTCTGGAGTGAAATCAAAAGCCCACAAAGTGTAACCTCCGACATAATCTTCGTACGAAATACCGTGACTGGTGTTGGTTCCTAGTTGCCCCGTAACTTCGTACAGGGACAAGTACGATCTCAAGTAATTCTTCTGGGCAAAGTTAGGTTCGAAGGGTCTGGTACACAAAGTCTTGCCATCGCGACTGACTTCAATTTTGAACACTCTGTAGTGCTTAAACTGGAAAGGATTTTGATCGTGGGCTCCGTTGAAGGCTGCATTACTGACGATACCAACGAGTAAACGTTTGGGTAACTGTCCTTGGAACAGATGATCTTCGATCTTGGATCGGAGTCCAGCAGCAATGGTGAATGTTGTCACTTCTACACGTCGTA
This sequence comes from Megalonaias nervosa, assembly GCA_016617855.1. NCBI lineage: Eukaryota > Metazoa > Mollusca > Bivalvia > Unionida > Unionidae > Megalonaias > Megalonaias nervosa. The sequence continues at coordinate 24,227 of JAECUM010045934.1, forward strand.
TCGGATATTTGGCGGTCGATCTGCTCAATGTTTGACTGATGTCGTTTCCCGCTTTAGGTAACACTTCTACACGTCGCACGTAAAGTCTGGCTTCTTGGATGATGGTTTTGTACTCGTTGGCTTGAGCCATCAAATGGAAAGCGACACTGCTGCGATTTAGTCTCAGGCGAATATCTAATCCGTTCAGCAAATACTTCTCTTGCAACCACATGTCCAAATGCAAACGATCCATCAGTTCTAAACTACGACCTTGCAGGATTTTCCTTCGACGATCGTTAAAACCCACATCGTGAGGATTGTCATCGACTGTCAGGGCTCTCTCTTTAAACGTGTTCTCACCTGCGGTGTCAGGTTTCCATACCACGCAAGCATCCAGATGAGTTTTCTTGGCCTCTTTTCCGTACGTCAAGAGATTTTCTAGGTACGCTCGGTAAGGGTAAGTATCCGTGCTACTGCTGATCAGTTTGTTATTCAAGTACAAATCCACTTCGCTGAACAAGGAATGCATGAAATTGTTGACGGGAGCTACTGCGGCATCGGCTCCCGGATTGGTGTTATCGGTTTTGATCACTTTCAGCTTTAGATACAAGTAACTATTATTCAGATCGATGTAATCTTCGGGCTGTCCTTTGATTTCAAACTCGATGGGAGCGGAATCCACCAAAGAGGAGACGGGATGAAATTCGACCCATTGGGATTCTTGCATCGTCATCATGGTGGGTGGCATGGCAAACAGATCCAGTTCCGACTTGGAACAAGCACAAGACTCTCGGTGCATCATTTTCTTTTCTTTAATAATCATAAACGTCTAACTCTCGGACGGTTTTTCTTTTCTTTGTCTTTCTAGCTCTAGGGGCGTGAAGTCCTCTGAAGGGGTATTTTCGTCGTCTTTTTCTGCCTTGTCCTTGCTGTGGCGTCAGGGAAGCAGGAATGCCTAACTCAGCATTGCCCAGGGCATTTATAGGAGTTTCTCGCCGACCCAAAAGGTCTTTACCCGTTTGAAGCAAGACATTTTGCCTGCTCTCAAGAAAGCTTCTTTGGGGTTTTGTTTGTCAATGATGACATTTTGGAGAAATTCTTTACCTTGCGTCAACGCAGCATCTTTTAAGGCGTGCAATCCCCGTGTCACCATCGGTTTCAAAATGGGAACCACTCTACGAAAGGCCGATTTGAGCATATCACCTAAAACATGTCCTCGCTGTCGAGCAACTCCTTGGTACACAGGATACATGACTGACAAAAAGTTAGAGTAATCGTTTTCGAAAATGGAGTTTCACTGTGACTTTCCCTTTGGTGAATGGAATGTTTTGCCCCAGATCTCCTTTTATAGTAATGTTGACAGTGTCGAAATACGGCTTACTGACGGACAAATAGTGAGGATTTACAAATTCGCGGTGAACGGGATAGGTGTTTCCACCTTCCTCGTCAGCCTTCGTGGCAGAATCCACTTTGAAAGGAATGACACGCAGTAACGGTACGGAGGTGTGTCCCACTACGTTGTACTCCACCACATCGGAGTACACAAAAATCAAATTCAGTGCTTGGTTCATTTCTAGAGGGAATCTAAAATATTTCGCAAAATCCAAGTTACTGGTCACAGCTGGTATTTCGTTTGCAGTCTTGATTAACTTAGGGTCTCCACCCAAAATGTCATACAATTCAGGACAAAATGTAATGGCCAATACTTTTTCCTCAGAAAATTTCATCAGTAGGCGACGAGATATTTTGTGGTACTCGATCGTGACACTTTTTCTGGCTTTCTCCAAGGCTTTACTAAACATGAAATTGAACCTCTCAGCTATGGTGTTCACCAAATGTTGACCACTAAAATGATAACCTGCAGGAACTTTCAACAGATAAGTGGTTCGTTTAGTTATGGGGTTTGGTGTTTTGATAAAGTCAGCTACACCACTACCACTAGCGCGTTCATCCATGGCTTGTTGCACTTGTTCGTCCCAAACTTCTATCGTCAAAGTGTTTTGATTTTCGATGATGTTTTTGATTTGTGTAGGGTGAATCATTTCCACCAAAGCCACTTCCCAATGGGCTTCGTGATCCAATCGGATGGCCTGAGATAATTTGGCCGAGAAACAGCACAAAGTGTTATTGGGAAACACCTCCATGGAACTGTCACTGGGTAACGTTAAGTAAAATTGGTTGTTCATAATTCCACAGTTCTAGTGTCCGAGGAGTCACTGGAAGTTAGAGGAGTTTCTAAAAGAGGATGGTTAGGGTGACTGTTGCAACTGACGTTGGACACAAGACTCTCGTTGTTGTTGTTTCCGTTAGAGAAATATTTCAGAGACGGATTGGGAAGAAGGTAACCAATGCAACGGCTGAGTAAAATGGTCCACAATTGTTTATCTCCTTGTTGCAAACTCAGATTGGCAATGGCAGCACCGATGACACAATACACCACAAAGATTTGGCAGAAAAAGACGATCTGAGTTTTAGGCACACGTTCTCCACACCACACCCACAAGGGTTGTTTTTGTAGATCTTGCAGAGAAGAACTAGGGGAAGGAGTGGTCACTGCAGTAGCTGAGACTGTGTTGAAGGGCATGATGGTCACTTCTTTTTATAGTCAATGAGTTGCGAAGCGTCGATCCAAGAGTCAAAACTGGGAGGATATCCTTTCCAACGTACTTTGGCTTCTTTGACACGTTTCTTTCCTACTTTACGAGTTCTTCGATCGAGAATGCTTTCGATCTCGTACACGTCGTCTTCTTTTTTGGTCACACGTTGTAACTCGGGTAAGTAAAACGTTCCTTTTAACACTTCCCCGTTTATGTCTTCTAATTTATAGACGGGAGGATAACAACCACGCACACGTTCAGTGACACGAAACAATTCAGTGGTCCAATTGGGTAAGTAACCTTTGTCGAAAGTGCGTTTGGTTTTGACAATGCGTACCCAATCTCCCGATGCCAACACTCCACCTTTCTTGGGGACAGGCACTGTCGTGGACGGTCCAAACAGGCGCTCGAAGACGGTCACTTCGTTATCTGGAGTCACTTCTTGGGGGGCACGTCCAATGCTCCGATGGAAAGATTGGTTGTACGATTGAACGAGGTGTGGCAAGACGTCAATGTACTTGAGAGTGTGTTGATGCGTAAAATATTTCCACATGCGTTCTTTCAAGGTGCGTTGAAAACGTTCCACGATGCTGGCTTTGGTTTCGGGATTCTCGGTGGTGAAAAAATGAGTGTCACGTTTCTTCAATTCTTTTTGGAAAGCTTGGTTTAGAAATTCGGTGCCTTTGTCAGTTTGCCATCGAAGAGGGTGAGGCCCACTTTGTTTCAACACCAGTTTGAGGGCTCGCACTAACTCACTGCTCGATTTGGAAGTCAATGGCACGACCCAAGCAAATTTAGAAAAGACGTCGATGACACAAAACAAATATTTGTAGCCACGACTGTAGGTGGCTAAATGAGAGACATCGGCTAAATCGGCTTGCCATTGGTGATCGATACCCTAGACTCGGGTGCGACTTCTGGAAAATTTTCTTCGAATGGGTTTGTGTAAGGTGTACGTGGCTTGTTCTTGTAACTAGCGTTGCACCTGAGGTAAACGGATACTTTTCAGTCGAGTTTTGGCAGCACGATACAATTTCTGAACTCCTCCGTAACCAGCAGGATGAGAAGGATTGTAGTAAATGCTGGTTAACACCTTCTCCATGTTTTAATAATTGATCCAATTTTCACGAATGCTAGTCTGAATGGAAGGAGGGGGTGGTTTGGAAACGGTCTTACGTGTCCGATGTGCCACGGGCTTAGAAGTGGAAGGTAGTGGTGGTGGTGGTGGTGGTAATGGAATGGCTTTGGTCTTCTTTTCTTTTTTCACTTCTGGTTTCCCTTCTTTCTTTTTCACCTCTGTCGAAGGTGGAGTAGACATCATCTTTTTAACCCAAGCTTTAAGTTCTTCTCGTTGCGGTGTAGTGGAAGGGGTCAACAAGGACGCTGCAATCTTACTAGGAATGCGAGCTGCTGACGGTGTTTGAAAAACTTCTCGTGCCTCTTCTTCCTCAGGCCTTCGTGAGGTTGTGTCTGTCTTGACCGCTGGTGGTGGTGACGGTGATGGACTTTTCATCAAGGCCTTAAAATCTTTCAGAGTGGGTGGAGCTGTTTCGTCTAAAGCTTTCTGGTGAAAGAGTTGCAGTCGTTGCAACAACTGACCGTACCGTTGCGATTTTTCCGTTTCTGACAAATCACTGCGATCCATCAACGATTGCAATTCGTGTTGTAACTGGGACATCTCGGTCAAATGAGGATTGGGAGGTAAATGTGGTGTTCGTTGTTCTTGCCAACGATGGTATTCCATCTATCGTTTGTAAGGGACTAAAGTTAGTTTTCGTCCTTCCATCAGATTTCAAGGATCACGTCTGAGATCTTTTGATTTCAGAGGTCCCTTTTATCTTCTTGGTCTTTTATCTTGCAATTAGGGCAGGCATAATATGTCCCATGGCACTCAGTATAGGTTTCACTACATTGGTAATAAGTCCTAACAGGGGTAATAATCCTCCACGTTGCACCAACATCTTTTTCTTTTGACCAATGGGTACTTTCTTTTGGACCATTTGGCGAAGAACGTGTCGATGTTTGGCTAAGCAATTTTTCTGATGTTTAGTCAAAGGTATTGTGCATTTCAAGACGTTCAGACAACATTCGCACACCGTATCGATGACATCTTTGGAGGCAGTTTGAATGAGTTTTTTTCGCATGGGTGGAGAAGATTTGGACAGGACAGACAACATGTCCCAATGTTTGACCAAACGAGGAGGCAGTCCTTTCCTTTTCTTTCCTTTGGGGGTAGAAGAGGAATGTCTTTTGCGGGGTGACATCTTTGTTTGTTGATTCCGGGACACACACCAAAAGTACACTAACGTCGATGACTTGTCACACAGCCTTTTATCCTTTTGGGGGACTATCGCTTCGTCATAAAGGTGACGATGTGTTTTCCAAAATCGCCAAAGAATCCTCCTCTTTGACGGCTCCTCTTTTTCTTTGGACGAGTGTGTCATTTCTGGGGGTAACGTCGATGTTTGGCTAAGCGTTTTTTCGCATGACGAGACTGTCTTTTTCTTTTCCCTTTCTGGAGAGGAGAACGACAATGAGGGGACATCTTTTGGTCCACAACATACACTAAAGTCCATGGTTTCAAATGCGTCTTTTTATCTTATTTTTTTTTGGAGCCTGTCCTTTACCCTTGTGACAAACTTATCGGCTATCTTATCGAATTCAAGGAAAGGGCCAAAGAAACCTCCCTTTTGGTGACTTCTCCTTTTCTTTGGACGTGTGTATCTTTTCAGAGAGTGTCGCCGATGTTTGACTAAGCGCTTTTTAGGATGACGTGACCGTCTTTTTCGTTTTCCTTTTTCTTTTTGGACCGAAGAAGAAGAACGACGATGGTAACGGTGTACACTTCTTGGAGGGGACATCTTTGGACGTGCTGCAGCACAAAAACACTGATCCGTATGGTTTGCCTCGGGTCTTATTTTATACTGGAATGCGTCGCCACTGATTGTCTTTACGTCGTATCAACTTGATGACAGGCAACACACGTCGTGGAGGAGTTCGCAACGGACTAAATCGAGACAGTTCTTGCTTGGACAAATCCAGTAAACTCTGTAACACACCAGTTCTCTCTTGGACTTTGACTTTGGGGGCAGGTACTTTGTTAGCAGCGGCTACAGCCGCTAAAGAGGAAGAGGGTGTCACTGCTGGAGGAGAAGTTGTTGGAGACACTCTCTTGTGAGTAGAAGCTGTTTTCTGTGGGCTTTTCTTTTTCTTTTTCTGAGGCTGTGACCTGGTCTTGACACCCTTGCTCTTTTTCTTTTTCTTCTAGGTACATTTGGGTGTGCCTTTTTTCTTGGGGACAACTTTGGGAGCATTAGGATCCCATTTTAAGAGGGAACGAATGATAACACCTCCTAAAGAACCACTTCCTCCAGGTTTCAAAATGATTTGCTTTTTGGTTTGAGTGTCGATGCGAGGATCGGCTAGTTGCGTCAAGGCAACTTTGTTTCTCTCAAAAAACGTTTGGTTTGATGTGGAATCTGAATGATGCCTTGCAGTAATTGACGTGCTGTCACCGTAAACCATCGTAAGACTTCTTTGAGACTAGCTTCTAAGACACGAGCGCGTATTTGTGGATTTTTTCGCGACTGATGCCGTACAAGGCACGAATCAATTTAATGGGAAGATGAGACTGAAGGGACGTCATGTTGACAATGTGTGAGACAGAGTCCAAGTGACCGAGGTTTTTATAGATTTTTTGGGGTGATTAAGTCGACGACGGAGACGTGTACACGATAGGTCCTCCGTCTTGGCACCAGGGGTGAAACAGATGGGTACGAAATCGCAAATAATCGGGGGTAGTGGATTTTAAATCCACGAGTAAATAAGCGTGTGGGGTTTGAGTGGCATCGTCGTACGCATGAATCAGCCAAGGCGTTCCTAACTGTTTGGCTAAGACTTGTACTTGCGATTTATCTCTAGGGCTTTTAAACAAGACTAAGTAATGAGCATTGAGACTGATGGTACGATGGGCTTTACTTTGTTGAAACAAATTTTGGGTAATGTAAATGACACTGGCATTACGATGATGCCCTTTGCGAGTAAACCACAGTTTAATTTCTTCTTCGTCTTCTCCTAACATGTCAAAAATTACCAAATGAGTTTGACTAGGGTCAGACACGATTCCGTCGTCTTCGACAGGAATGCCTTCCACAAAGACGATGGAATCGCCTTGACTTTCTCGCAGAAGGCTGTACGCCGATTGCCACTCTTTATAGCACCACACGATTCGTTGGGGAGGACGATCGATCAAATGATGTTTATGTTCGATCAAACGTTTGACAAATTCGGTTTTGCCTGAACCGCTAGGTCCAGCAATAAGCATGTTAAAGGGATGGCGAAGATACAAGGCCTCCCAACTAGTCCGATCTACGTGTTCGTCAATGGCTTTGACAGTGGAGGAAGAGGGAGCAGAGACAGTAGAGGTAGCCATAGTAGTAGTAGTGTAACAAAATGTCACTTGTGACACGAAGACAGACAAGACAAGAGTTTTTATACTTTTTCAGGACACGTTTATTGTCATCTTTAATGGTGAACAACACGAAAGAAAAAAATACATAAAAGCCATATGGTTAAGTACAGGAATAAAAAACACAACAAAACGACCATAGTGGAATATAAACAAGTCTCTGTACAACATTTTTTGTGATCAAGAGGTGAAATCGTAGGAGTAGTGTGGAATGTTCTGAGAGTCTGTACATTCCTTGGTTCAGTCACACAAGGGTCCTCCCGAAATGGTCTTTCAGGAATGTCGATGACAGTCCTGTCCTGACGAGAGTGGTTTTCCTCGGTGACAGACTGTTCTTCTGGTATTGTCACTAACACAGGTTTAAAAGTGACTTTTTTCACGGAACGTTTTAATGTTTTAGGATTACAAATCTTTGGCATAGTGTGCCACTTCTTTAGTCCAAGCCTCAAACCCCAAACTTTTCCAGTTACGTACATCTGTCCAGTGAGGGTGTAAGTCACAAGCAACACACACGTCATCGTACACATCTTCAGTGCCTAAAAGTTGACGAATCTTGTTTTCCCGTAGAGGTTGAGAAGTATCCAAATGAAAGCGCAAAGCTTTGAGCAGAATGAGTCTCTCGTGGACATTTAAAGGGATCACTTTCATGTTTTGTTTTGGAGTAATAGGTACTGTTCGTAAAGAGTCCACAAAGAATCAGCTGGTAAACGAAATCCCAGAAAGCAAGTCACTAAGACACACACTACACGTCGACCCCAATTCAATAGAGAAAGTTCTCGCAAAAGGCAATGGTAATCCTCCACCGTTTGAATATTGTCATTGATTTCCTTCCACGGAATCTGTTGTATCACGAATGATAAAGGTCATGGCATGGTAGAACGTTTTTATACCTCTTTTTGTCGGAGGCAATAAGTGTACTTTTTGCACAGAAGTGGTCGTATTCCGTCGACGTATCCAAAATATTTAGTCACTAACTTGCACATCACACGTCGTTCATAAGTTCTCTCTTTAACAAAGTTTACATTGTGTACAAGATTTTGGTAACCCTTTAACTCTTCTTCTGGAATTCGTTGCAGTAAGTGTACCTTGTAGTAAAGAGAATCGGTAACAAACCAATCCTTCTCGCCCTCGGGCCGTTGATGAATGTCTGACCACTGGAACACTTTCATCAGAATCAATCCTCTTATAGCATTTAGGTACCAGTGGTTCAAACATCGGTGACGTAACGGATGCAATGATTCTTTTCGTTTCACTTGTATTTTGACCAACTCTCGGTAAATGCGTGCTCTCTACTCCACAGGTAAACCACGAATGTTCTCTTGTAAAGTATCCATGATCATGTCAGTCAAACACTTCTCCTACCGGCAAACGCACAGGGAACGAATACCTACTAAAGGTAGGTAGTGACACTCCGGAGACCATCGAACATGTTCCAGGTAAGCGCAATCTTTCTTCTCCCACTCGTGAAGTGAGACACCGCAACTGAAGCACTTGACTTTATCTCCTTCGCCCAAGTAGATAAATCTGGCTCTATCTAATTCTTCGGGAGTAGGTCCTCCCAGATATTTTGGCCATTTTCCTTGGAAGGTTTGCAATCGACTCTCATAGTCACAGTATTCTGGCAAACGAACAGGGAACGAATATTCGTCTTTCACAGGTTCATTTCGATGAGGGTACGGTGAAATCCTTAGGAGTTTGCTCAGTTTTACATGACATCCGTAGGGTGGTAGTCGCATAGTTTCCTGTGGAGGTGGACATCCACCATGAAAACCAGTAAAGTGAAAAGGTGTGCGATAACGAGTGGCATCGCTTTCACATCCGTCAGGTTTGACACGTACAGCATCACTTTCCATGGTAGGTATGGTAGTAGTAGTAGTTATAGCAAAGTTCCTATGATGATGTGGTACTGGAT
>JAECUM010045940.1:0-24594 GCA_016617855.1 Megalonaias nervosa
ACAATCCTATGTTGAATAGGGTTAGATTATTCTAGAGCCAAACGGGAAATCAACATTAGGCTACCATTTTGAATGGTACTTGGGGACAATGGATAATTAATAATAGGCCACCATTTTTGTGGGATTTTAGGGACAAGGGAAATTAACATTAGGTGGCCATTTTTTATTGCATTAGAGTTTCTAGGGAGAAGAAGAAATATTATGTTAAAGATGTCCATAGGTTCAACATTGATACATTTTGCATGAATGTTAAATAAGGAGTTTTAGAATCTGGTGTACTATTAGAATTACGATATACACTGCGCTCTGTACAAGCAGTATGTTTTATGTTTGGTCAGTGTCAAGTCAGGCAGAATTTTTAATTCATCAAATCTCTGACAAATCTGAGATGTTTCAATATCTTGATAAACGTACCTACTCAAGATGCAGTGTGTGTGTGTGTTTGTGTGTGTGTGTGTGTGTGTGTGTGTGAGAGAGAGAGAGAGAGAGAGAGAGAGAGAGAGAGAGAGAGAGAGAGAGAGAGAAGTATTTAAAATGGTGAGGGTGGGTGTCTGAGAGAGAGAATTTAACATGGAGCTTACGTGTGGCTGGCATAGAGAGATTAAGAGAGAATTTAACATGGAGTGCGTGTGTGTGTGTGTGTGTGTGTGTGTGTGTGTGTGTGTGTTTCTGAGAAAGAGTTACGTCATGAAACGTGTGTGAATATTTTTCCAGACTTGAATAAAAATCACACCAAGACATTTACGTTTTCTATGGTATATATTTCATTTTACTAAAATTGAAAGGAAATTTCAAACATACATCCCAAAAGTATATTTGTCTCTAATGTTTTGCATCATGACATGTTCTATTAGGAATTCGGGGCGACTTTAATTAAGAAAATGCATACACTATTGGCTACACACATTTGAATCTAATCCTTGTAGTTGCGCATTATTGACTTGAGTAGACACTGCATTTATTCTCATGGTATCTTTGTGCAAGGCATGTAATCCATAGGAATCACAATATTCTGTCTTTGTCACGCTTAGTCAATTTCCTTATACATTTCATCATATAACCTTTGCCACTAACAAAACGCGACATTCATATAAGGAAAACCAATGCACTACTTAATATACTTTCTTCCAAAAAAGAAACCTTTACCTGGACTTGTGAGTAAATGATTTCTCTCATACCGATTTTATGTTATTGATTACTATAATAGCTTGTTCTAAATCTAAGACGATGCTACTACCCTTTGATTTTCCAAGATCCTGACAATTAAAAACATGTTTTTGAATTACATCATAAGACTGTTCAGTTTCTATAATTTCTAAATATGAACGTTTATTTTTGTAGAATGAAGATCAAAGTGGTGTAAAACACTCACGCCCCTAATGTTGCTACGGCTGTGGAGTCTGAAGACTTTCCTGAAAAATCAGAAAAGCTATGAGAACCACTAAATATCTTTGCACGTCATTCTTGAATCACAGTACAATTTTAACAGTGATGACAGAAATATTCTTGAATACACTTGAGCGATAAGCCACGTAAACCTTAGGAATATGAATTCCTAATTCTTGAGAACAAAATGAAAGTATAAGAAAAAAGATAAAATCCACAAGGTGGTTCATTTCTTCTTCATGTTGCTATAGTCGTACAATACTTCTTTGCGTTTGTTGTCATATCATGGATTATAACACTGCTGATCCAACAAGACGATTTGCCCACAATGCGACATCTTCTCTTGTAAACAGAACATATGTTACTTGATCCTCTTAGATGAAAATGTAACATCGTAACACTATAGGTCTGGTTGCCCGCTAATGTGAATCTAACATTAAGGCTATTATTAATGGTTTCAAATATTGCACTCTGGTAACAAAAATGTGACTCTGGATCCCGGATTAAAATCCAATCATATTTTATTCATAGCATTTTATAGAATGTTTATCAACTTGTTTTGAGCTTCACACAAGTCATGTAATCAACGAAACGCTTTTTTTTTTGAAAATTTGTAACTTCTGTAATACAAACAAGATTGTTGAAAACGGAATAAAATGCAGATCTGATTCCAATAATTACTATAACTCAAACTTGCATATCAAAGTTTGCAAATATTGGAGAGCCATATGAGAAATAAGATGAGAAAAGAATCGAGAATACAGATGAGTGTATAACTGTAACAACAAAACACGAAGAAAATGTTTCCACCAGTGATGCCTCCGAGCATATGACGCAAAGGTGCCCCTGTAGCAATAGGAACTGAAATGCAAGAAAGACGTTTGTATTCCATGCAAATATAGAGGGTCCAGGAGCATATTTCTATTGCATATTACTTAATATTATGAATATATGTATTACAGATAAATCTTATACCCCAATGCAGGAAATCGCATAAATTCACAATTATATCCAGTTTCGTAATCAATGGGTTTTGCACAAGGTCTGTAACATATCAGTGAAATGTCGCTTACACTTTGTATCCATCAGATAGGAGATACAAATAAATCAACCGGCGCATATTCTCATCTCAGTCGTTCTGGTCTCGATCGAGAAAGAGTTAGCTTGCGGTTTTGCATTGCAAATACATTAAAACCTATTAGTTTAGGGGATTCCTAGCAATCCATAATTAGATATTTTAGCTTATTATTTCTTCTGCTTCATGAGAGTACTTGACATAGAGCTATGTGTTGCACATTAAAGACGATGTGCTGCACATAGGGAATGGAAAAGGTGTAAATCATATTATGCGGTGGGTTAGTGGTGCAAAACCTCTTGCTTAATATACTCAAAGCGTATCTAGCATATTAAAACGTTTCCCACGTAATTTTGCAGCCAAATAGATCATTTCTGGCCAGAGGCACTGAATAAACAACCTATCTACGCGTAGCACCCTTGGGTGGGACAATCTTCCAGGGATCATTATCAGTGACGAAAGTGGTTGCAGTTTGGGGATATACTTAGCATAAAACAGAACCTATTCCGTCTCTTGAACGATTATAAGTCAGATAATGAGAACTGTGAAGCAGAAATGTAAACCATGTTTTCTCAAGGCCATGTACTGTTAACATTCAATCATATAGTTGAGTCATAGGTATATAAAAGCGAGATCAACTTTAGCCGTTGACGTTCTTGAGAGTATACATTGCAGTTTTATATAGGTAAGTATTCCTGATATGCAAAAGTGCAATAGCATCATTCGCCAGCGTTTCATTAAGTAGCTGCATGACTGTGTAATATATTCAAAACAAACCAACAATAATTGTACCTTATCAATGATTAAAATTACTTCCAATATGTATAAAATGAAATTAAATTATTTTAGAAAATACGTAATACATTGACATAAGGTTGTATTCTTTCACATCCAATATTTTGGTATTGAAGTAAAATGCATTTTCCATCTTTCTTTCTTAATCTTTCTCGTTGAGACTATGATATCGGTATTCCCCGTGAATGGTGATTGTGCTATTATAGTGAGTCTTAAATGAGTGTAAATACAACGTGAATTTTGCGGTGCGAGTATATTTGAGTGGAAATAAAATCCGAATTTCCCAATGACCAATGAAACATCAATGAAATCGAAGGGAATCATATTATTTAAATACCTTCGTAAGATGTCTTTTCGGTTTTATATCCGTAAAAAATATCTATTTTGTAACTGATGTGTAATATGTAATTACGTTTTTCTATTATATAGATCACCTAGTATTTGCTTATCTAAACAAAACTCTAAATGTATGTATTATATTTCTGTGCATTTAATCATAAAAAAGTGTGTATAAGAAATAAAGAGACGGATGAAATAAACGCGAGTTCGGCCCATGAGCATAGAAATGATAATTGTATGATTGAAATCTGCTATTATTTCGATGCAAATAATGATCCATTGGTGTATCTATTCGGCACAGGCATTTTGCGAATGATTCTGTTAGCGTCTATGTTATTTGATGGTTGACAACATTTTATAATTATATGCAAGATTCCCAAAATAGGTTTCTTTTTATTTTTGAAGTATTTTATCATGCAATTGAATCTCGATCAAATGCAAACGCACTGTAATGTTAAAAAAATCATTACATATTCATGTTTCCAAAAATGACACAAGCAGCCATGTGGAAATCTTGCTTAGTTCCACAATCAGTCTGTTCAGACATTTTCCTCAGATATTCTTCTCCTTTTATTCAGTTGGCATTGTGAGCTTTTTCTGTATCTACGTTTTGGGTGTTGCCTACCATATGCCACTCGATTGTCAGTGTTAAATATTCATTCTTGCTTTCCGAAGTTTTCTAAATGAGGGAATTAAAGACCACGTGTGAACTCTGTCCTTCTCCCATATCTTGGTCGTAACTGGGCAAAAGCCATTCAAGTGACAAATTTGGTGGAGGGAACTTTTCTAATACCGTAATGCATCCTATTGTGTTATGAATAACTTAATGATAAAATTGCTGGGTCGAATGAATTTTGGCACGATGTTCTCAGTTGTGGGTTTTCACAGTTGGTAAACATTTCCATTTAATGCCAAATTACATAAAGGTGGTTTAAAGTAAATAATCGACGAAAACGCAGCACATTCAAAGAAACCAGACTTTATTTTATTTGAGGATTGAGGGAAAGAGTGGACTGTTTTACTTTTAAAAGCCAACTTTCACTGAAAATTGTACGACTTGTACAGGAAATTGGGGTTTTGAGTGCATCCCTTTAAAATCCTCCACTGCAATCGTATTGGTACAAGAATGACATTTGTTTGTCTCTGAACCTAGTGAAAACCAAAATGTTTTTTCGCTCTTTCAGTCTTTGAGTTAAAGACATTAAGGAAACATGCTTCACTGTTATGTAACATACTTTTACCCATTATACGATCGATTTTTAGAATTTGCACCAGTAAATGGCTTTGCGTGATGATGTCTCAATGTTACATTTACTCTGACAAATAAATTGCACTTGAAAACTCTGGGGGAATTGAGATCATAGACATGAAAATGCCAGCTTCCCTTGTGCTGGAACCATTCATTGTCTACGCTATCTACGGTCGAAACACTACGTCTGTGGAGTCTGCATGGCGACGCACAAATTGGATTCAAACAATATTTATATTTGCTGACAGAACAAAATTAATATATCGTTTTTGTTTTATTAGTGCAAATTGAAATTCATGATGCATTTGATTGGTAAAATCAAGAAACTAGTTTGTTTTTTTATTAATCACGAACGACCTAGTAAGTTTGCTCAATGAACGGATGAAATTTGCAATTTCATTTCTTCTGAGATTGTAAATCATTAGTGACACTTGAACAACTACAGTGGCTGAGTTTGAACTTCTTCTCATAACTGTTCGGCATCTAAACGAATTAGAACTAGTCAATTTTAAATCGAAATACGTTGTTTTGTTGTGGATTTTTGTAGCATTTCATCTGCTTTAATTGCATTTTGTGTGCTCCAAGGCTTCCCAATAGAGAAATTTATCATTGTGTCCAGAAATAATATGTTCATGTTCTATTCAGTGTATGTATATATGACCTTTGACATTCTGAAATGTGTATATATGTTTATAGTACATTGCTCATATATGTATATGTTGACCACTAGTTACACATATTAATTCATTTTAAATTAGGCGTCAGTACGTGTCCGAGGGTATCTGAGTGTCCATGACTTTCAATAAAAAATATTATAATATGACCTGTTATAAAAATTGAGGACCACATAGCAGATGGGCCTTTCATGACTGAATGTATTATCCTCCTTAAATAAAATTATTTTTATTATTATCATCATCATCATCATCATTATTGATGCTTCATCACAAACTGGAGGCAGACTCTGTATTAAATTCATTTATAGCAGAATTGAATCTAACTGTGCAATTACGCCCGCACCTCTGATACGAGAATCCTGTCATGATATCGCAAAATATATCCATTTAAATGCACAGACACTTGAGACATTTTGTCTTTGTAAACTGATAAATTTTCATGCAAAAATAGGTTTGGGCTATGCTTCTATATAATGAAATTGATGATGAAATTACTCTCTACAGCCAAATTAGAAATGAATCCTACATATGCCTCTAAATTATGTTGTATAACTTGCATATATTACAAAACCAAAACTAAAACACAACGAAAAACACCTTTGAATCTCTACTTGGCATAGTAACTAATACCCAAAATGTAATTGAATATATGACGGATGTACGAATAGATGGGCGAACGGTCAACACTATATTCTTCTTCCACATCTATGGCAAGGGTACCTTGTCTAAAGTGAGAGCTACTTTACGACGGTTTAAAATTTATTTATAGTCGGCATGATTGAAAAAAATGTTAAACATGATGTCTAATGAGAATTTTATCGACATTAGATTAAACAATAAAAAGATTGCATCGGCATTATTTGCAAAACATACAAACATAGCATAATATGCAAATGAAACGAGACAAATCAAATAGCACACAGAATAAGCACTTTAAAACGACATTATTTGAAAGTGACTTTTGTATTTAAATAACTAAAACAAAGAACATGATGCTATCAGTTAAATTACATTATCATCATCATCATCAATCCCTTAACCCAAGAGGTCGTTGGGGCACCACAGTTGACTTTACAACCAATTCTCTCCATCTCTCCCTGTTCTATACTGCCCTTTGGGAATCTCCAAATCTCATGCCTGTCCACACCTTAATGTTGTCTTCCCACCTCTTTTTCTGTCTGCCTCTTCTTCTGCACTCTCTCACTGTGTCTTGCAAAATTGTTTTTGCTAGTCCAGATGATCTTGAGACATGACCGTACCACTTCAGTTTGCGCTTTTTTACAGTGGTCAAGAGGTCTTCATAATATCCGATGGCTCGTTGGATCCTGTTGTGGACTTCTTCGTTGGTTACATGGTCAACGTATGAGATGCCCAAGATCTTGCGGTACATCTCATTTCTAAAGTTTGAATCCTTCTTTGTAGATCTGATGTGAGCGTCCATGTTTCACAAGCATGCAGAAAGATGGATATAACAATCGAGCACATCAGCCTTATTTTGGAATCAAAAGCAATGTTGGTATCTTTCCGTATTGGTCTCAACCTTGTTATTGCTGCTGTTGTCTGGGCAATCCTGCAAAGTAGTTCTGGTTTGGAGCCCTCATCTGTGATAATTGATCCCAAAAACTTGAATCTTGTGACTCTTTCCAGCTTCTGTCCACTGACCTTTATTTCAGCACCGATGTCATTGGCGTTGTTTGTCATCAGTTTTTATTTTTCGGCGCTAATCTCCATACCGTATGCTGTGGTGGTTGTATCGAGGCGCTCAAGAAAGTCGGCCAGTTCTTTTCATCTTCTGCTGAACCATCAATATCATCTGAGAAGCAAAGGTTGGTGATTGTTCTTCCTCTGATGCTGACAGTGCCCTTGTGGTCACGCAAGGCATCCTCAGTGATCCTTTCCAGGAAAATGTTGAAGAGTGTAGGTGACAGTATACATCTCTGTCTGACTCGAACTGTTGTTCGAGACCAATCTCCTCTGCTGCCATTGATGAGGACAGCACTGGTGGCTTTGTCATAGAGGTGCTGAACAACCTGCACCAGGTCTGAGCTGATGATGTACTTCCTCATAGTTGCCCATAAGGCTGCATGCCATACCCTATCAAAGGCCTTTTTGAAATCTATAAAGATGTGGTATAGATTCGGCTGATGCTGAAAGTATTTCTCACAAAGGAGTCTGAGATTGAAGATTTGTTCTATGGTGCCCCTTCCTGCTCGGACGTCTGCCTGGTCTTCAGCAATAATTTTCTCTGCTTGAGGCTTTAGCCTGTTGAAAATTGTCTTCAGCATGACTTTGCTCGGGTGACTGATCAAACTGATGGTTCTGTAGTTTTGGCATAGCTGTAGGTTTCCTTTCTTGGAGAGCACGATGACCATAGATTGAGTCCATGTGGTGGGCCATTCTCGTGTCTGCCATACCTTGTTGCAGATTGTTGTTAGGACTGTGACTATCTCTTCTCCTACTGCTTGAAGAAAAATCCAAAACGGACCATTCAAATAAATACAAAGAAACGGTTAAATGAAAATATCAAAAAAAAAAACAAATTAAATAACATCCAAATATCTTAAATTAAAAGGATGCAAAATTCAGTATTAAAAGCCTGCCGAGATGTAAATTCAAAGAGAAACGAAACTTGAGGTAATTGTAGGGTACTTTTTATATATATAAGACAAAACAGTAAAACAAACGTTGAACAGACATTTGTTATTATCGTCGCAGGAGAGTTGAGGGAGGGGTCTATCATTTGCAGACATTACATTTACTTGCTTTATCAACACGACAAAAGTAAGGATCTAAAGGAATTGAAATTTGATTCGTCTCTAACATGACTGAATGACAGATAGAATGTCTTCAGACCCACAACCAGGACAACTTGCATTGCATTCCCTTTAAACCCGTCGATCAGAATGCTGGGCACATTTTTAGTGTGTTAATTGTTAATCGCAGTATCAAAAACCGAGAGGGAAAGGACAGAGTGTTGTCATCATATAGTTATACAAAACAGAAAAACAATCGCACAATTAAAATATTAGATTAATGGTCATATAATTGTCCTTATGGAATCACCTTTTGAACTGCATCGTAGCCAATCACGATACCTTATATCTTAAATTACTGCTTACGATGTGACAAATAGCTCAGTCAAAGACTTAATGATCCATCTGACATACCATTAGGTCTATGTTTACACAATAACAGTAAAGACGACAGTCAAATGCCTTAGATGAATCCATCAGAACTGCAGATATGTATTTATTTTCATCAAGTGCCTTCTTACTGCATCGTTAAACGTAAGAGTTGTATTGCAGTCTTGAATATATTATTCAAAACCATATAATTCTTATGGCGTTTCCAAGTAATCCACGTGCAATCACATTTATTGCCTTTGATTATCAGACAATAATCCTTCTTTCTCATTGGTTGAATTAAATCATGATTGCTCGATATAATGGCTTATATTAATCTTGCATATGACATGTATGTATGTATGTGTGTGTGTATGTGTGTGTGTGTTTAATTTCTATTGTGTGATTGATATTTGATATGAGTTGTTTATGTCTCCTAAAACCTTGAATGTTTCTTAAAGGATCTTGCTTATGAATTTGATGGGCGAATCACATATATCATGCTTCTGTTATTGTGTCTTAGGGCTTTTTTTTCATATAGAGTATTGATAAACGAAATTACTTATTTATTCCTTAATGATTCCTTCAACTTGCCAGACAATATGATCTTTCTAAAGCGATCAATAAAATATATTTTGGTCCAATATTTGGTGGAAAGAATGTTTAGAAATAAACTTGCTTTGGATTTGATTAGCAAGTCACTGTATGGCTCTGAAATAAAATTGAAAGAATTGAAATTCTAATCCAGATGGAAAAAGAGTAAGAAGCTTCAGCATAAAAAGTGATGGAAATCCAAAATCAACAAGAGGAAAGGTAGAGACAAATGTTATCGCATAAAGGGGATATCGAGAAAGAGAAAAAGATGAAAGACATCAAAGAGACATGCAATTCAAATTAAAAGAATTATAACGGGCAACCTGAAGGCTATACCGCCAACCCCTTTAGACACAAGATCAGGTTTTGATGTTACTAGAATTATTAGCTTAGTACCCTCTTTTTTTTTAAAAAAAAAAAAAAGTAAATCAATACTTCACTCACTTTCAGAAAATTGCCGAAAAGAGAGAACTGGACTCTATTATTACAAAGTGTACTTATTGGCAACGCTTGTGAGGTCTACACTTTACTGTCGGTACAACAAAGTGCTGATTATGACGTGCTTAAAGAATGTATCTTGAAGTATTATGATTTGATACCCGAGGAAGATCGACAAATATTTACGAACTCTAGAAAATAACTGGACAGACCCATTTAGAATTTTCAACGAAAAACTAACAATTATTTGATAGTTGGTGCTCAGCCAAGAAGGCTGATCAAGATTGCAATCACATCAGTTTATATTAGTTGAAGAGTTCAAGAATTACTTCAATAGTGGTGTTAAGAATTACCTAATTGAGCAAAAGGTCATAACTTTAGAAAATGCGGCTCGTACAGCTGGCGATTATTCCTTGAGTCAGGAAGTTTCAATTGTCAATAAATCTTCCTCTCAGCGTGAACTTCCACATTTCAATCTGATACATCTTTGAAGAAACAAGTTTCTGATAAAACTTATCATAAATCCTTATCTCTTCCTACGTGCACATAATACACGAAGAAAGGGCAAGTTGTTTCTGATTGCCACAGATTAAAAAAGTAAGCAACAAAATAAAGACAAAGCTATTCCTAATGCTTTTATTTCTAAGAGGTCAAGGACATGGACATGTGTTGAAAGCGGTACATTTGTTGGGTCAAACAAACCCCAGTCTGACTTTATTATGGAGAATTATGAATCATTCATGTGAAAACATTCTATGTCACCTGTTATTGATTCTGCCAAGTCAATACCTATTAAAATCTTAAAGGACATAGGAGCTTCTCAGAGTCTTTTGTAATCAGGTATTTTGGCTTTATCTGAGAAGTCTTCTTCTAAAGAGTGTTCTTAGTCAGGGAGTAGGGTTCTGCTTTGTTAATCTTCTTCTCCATTGTGTAACGTTGTCATCGGTCTTCTTTACCCATCGAGAGTATACATTTATTACTAGGAAATGAAATAGCTGAAGATAACGTTGTCGTTAATCCACTTGTAACTGACATACCTTGTTTTGACCAAAAGGTTGATTCAATTGAACATAAAATCCCTGATTTATACTCTGATTGAGAAGGGACTAGAGCTATGGCAAAATGTAACTCTTGAAAATGACGTTGATCAGGAAATTATTTACATATCTGACATATTTATTGGTCAGTCTTTTGATGAGGTTACTTTTGCTCCTCGTATTGATTAATCAAGCGTTATTGATCATGGCGATCCTCTGTTTTCTGCTCATTCTCTTCATTCTAATCAAGGTGACAAATGACAATAACTCGTTGTCGAAAATGAACAAGATCCTGAGATCTATTAGTTTCAGAAGGCTAATATCGAAACTGAAGCCACAAGTGCAGTTGTGTTAGTTGTATGTGAACAATGGGCTCCTGATGAAGAAATGGAGACCATCTGAGGTTCCCGCTGGCGACGAGTGGTCAGTGAGCTATCAACTTGATGTTCCTAAGGCATATCAACAGGAAATTCTAAGTCTAACCCATGAAACTTCCATGAAGTTGGTCAAGTAAGAGTCAATAAGACTTATCACAAATCTTGAATCATTTTAATCGGCCTAAAATTAAAAGTGTTGTTTCCAAATACCGTAGACATTGTCACACTTGTGAAATAGTAGGAAACACCAATCAGAAGATAATTAAGATTCATCTGCAGACTATTCCATCATTTGACGGACCATTTAGCAGAATAATGGTAGACTGTGTCCCTCCTTTACCTAGGACAAGACAGGCCACCAATATTTGCTGCTTGTGATGTGTGCATCCACAAGATTTTCAGAGGAAGTTCCTTTGAAGAGTATTAAAAGTAAAACCGTAGTAAAAATTTTGATGAAGATTTGTTTCCGCTATGTGGCCGCGTCAGATCTGTCCAATCTGATCAAGGGTACAATTTTATGTCTGAAATTTTCCACAAGTTATGCGTGAAACAGGCATCCAAGGTTTAAGTTTTCTGCATATTACCTTGAAAACCAAGAGGTTTTAGAAAAATGTCATCAAACCTTGAAAAATATAATTTGTCTTATTGCTTTTATACAGGTAAAGATGCGAGGGTGTTCGTTTACTGTTGTTTGCTGTTATGGAATCAGTTCAAGAAGCATTAGGTTTTCGTCCTTTTGAACTTGTTTTTGGATATAATGTACCGTGAACCATTAAGATTATTACAAGAGAAACATATTCAATAGACGATTCAGAGATTAAACTTCTTGACCATGTTTCTGATATAAATTATAGGTTGTCAAAGGGTTGCCAGGTTGCACGAACAAATCTTCAGTTAAAAATCAAATTAAGGTAAAACAGAGGTACAGAGGAGATGAGTTTTATCCTGGTGATCGAGTTCTGGATCTCTTTTCCATACCTCAAAATCCTCTTCAGGTATGTATTAAGGTCCTTATAAAGCTAGAAAGAAAGTAAGTGACTTACGTTACATCCTTAACACTCCTAGGATGTAAAAAATGTCAATTTAGTAGTATCTGTCCCACATTGTGAGGATTTAAGCGATGTAAAGCAATCGGGCTGTAGCGAATTTGGTGTAAGAATGAAAAGAAAGTAAGAGACTTAAATTATATCATTAACATTCCTTGGAGGTGAAACAAAAACAACTTTGCCATACAACTATGTTAAACGAGTATATAGATTTAGATTTTCATGATTTCATGCAATCAGTCTGTGGTGACTTTGGTGTAACCATTCTTCGGAATTCAGAAATATTGAATAATCTGGACCAGAAACGTTCATGTCCACAGCAACAAGAAAATAGTGAACTAAAACAAATATTATGTGAATGTGAGTACTTGTTTCCGGATGTTTCAAAAGGAACAAATAACATCTACCGTTACGTTGAAACGTTCTCCGCTTCTCCAGTTCAGAACTGTGATGTACATTCTTAAAACGTTAGAATATTTTCGGCAGAAATGTTGAAAAACCATTAAATATGTGCCGGAGTACGTCACAAGTAGTATTGAGAGTCACCAGGTCGTCAGTATTCCCAACCCTATATTGTAGATTATAACTGCTCGACATATTGAAGTGCGACCTATCAGATACGGTAGACACATTCACATGTGTGTTTCAATTTTTCTTGTTAGAAAATAATTAAGCAAATTAAACAACAATCTTGCCGATTTCAAGAATAAAACCACGCCAATATCAGCTTTGACTGACGCTATTGCTTTTGTACTTTCACTTCATAATCTGAGAGGAGTTTCCAGTTTCTAAAATTATGTAGCATACAGTCTATTGCTCGTTTATTTGCTTATAGAACTCAGAGGGGTAGTCACAAGCTATGGACTTTTGAAGCAGAGGTAGTCATAAGCTATGGACTTTTGAAGCTGCATAGCAAACGTCTTCTTTGATATTGAAATTAATTTTTTTCACTTGCTTTTGTTTTTACTTTTTTTTTTTACTTTTTTCATGCTTCAGCAATCTTTCTCAATGCTTTAATTTATTACAAACAAACCATTGTCACTTTCAATCAAATTTATTGATCCTGTTATTCACTTTGGTGGAGTCAATACACTTGCACAACATATGATGCTGGTCTCGTGAGACAAATAATCTGATATATGCAGCGTCCATTATGAAATTTCCAGGCCAATTAGAAAAATCGCGGGGAAGAAAATATTTGACTGTATTATCTCAGTAAAATTGATCGTCACACTTTCATCATTTAGCAAACATTTAATTAATTTTATACTTTGGACAATGCACCTTCTTTTCATGATATAACATATTTATGAATATGAAAAATAGTTTAGATATATGTGTCAATCAATCCTGCTGATGGTATACTATGATGACAAAATTCCATTGAGGGTAAGGAAAGTTTGTGTGCGTGTGTGTCTGTGTGTTTAGGATTTTTAACGTAATTTTAACAATTTGTCAGTCATATCGCTACAAAGTTTGAAGTGTGGCAGTTTATAGTGGTATCAAGCACTGGGGCATCATGCCGCAGATATATAACATCATGTCCCACCCAGTCACATTATAATGACACCAGGCCGACCAGTCCTAACACTAACCTCTTAATGCTGAACACCAAGCGAGGCAGCTGCTAGTACCATTTTTATAAGTCTTTGGTATGACTCGGCTGGAGTTCGAACCAACTACCTCCCGCATCCAAGGCGGACGCTCTAACCACAAGGCCACTGGAGTGGTCCGCTAAAGAAATTGAAATGATCTCTAATAATGTTGTCTGCAAAATGTCAAAGTGGGGAATTTTGGATATTTATAATTTCAGGCAAATGAAACTGCTGTCAAGATGCTTCATGTTCATAATAAAAGCCCGGAAACTCACATTACTGTATAGTATAGATAAATCTGTTTCTATGTCACTGTTGCTTTGGTCCCGTGAAATTAACAACAGGGATGCGCATTTTATTTAGTTAAACATAAAATGCAGGTCAAGTTGTAGTTTCAGAACACACAT
The DNA here is from genome assembly GCA_016617855.1 of Megalonaias nervosa. Classification (NCBI taxonomy): domain Eukaryota; kingdom Metazoa; phylum Mollusca; class Bivalvia; order Unionida; family Unionidae; genus Megalonaias; species Megalonaias nervosa. The sequence continues at coordinate 14,138 of JAECUM010045940.1, forward strand.
CTGCCCCAGTTTGTTTGTGCACATTAAAACGAGACATTTTTTGAGGTAATATTTCGTAATAGAAAGAAAAATATTTATGTTGCATAATACACGCATGTGTTATGCACTAGTGTGTTTAGATTCGAATTTACAGTAGAAAATGCAGAAATTTTCGTCTAGTCATACACTACAAAATTATATAATGACATTCAATCTGGTTTGAATTATCAACCAATAAATGAAAGAAAAATGAGATAATCAAGAAAACCCCAAAATAATGGATAAATTCCCCTAACTGTAAAATTCCTTAAAGTGCACTCTAAGCCAACTGGCTCGACTCTGATTCTCCATGACAGCATATTTGATAATTTTGATAACGTACCCTCATGATGACAGTTATAGCCCTATAAAGACCAAATGTATGCTGCTTAATCCAATTATCTGACTTTAATTCATTTCATTGATCTGTAGGAAGAAAATATATTTCTTACATTCTTTCGAGAGAAGGAATATCTCTTGGCTCCAAGACGTTAAGATTTAAATCAAATTTTGTATGTCCCTCTATATTACATCGTATCAACGGACGAAATGGAGCAATTGATTGATGACGTTATTGTTTAAATGCTGACGCAGAAATAAGTCTACTCTAATGAAATAAAAAAGCATTCCTTTGGAAAATTAGTTTCATACACATACTTTTAAATTTGGGTTGTGGTTCAGATTGGAATAAGCGTTCCAGGCCTTGAAGATTTTGTGTTAAGATACAGACTGGAATTGGAATATCTAACATTACAAATGTTGTGCTGTGATACAGATTAGAATTGGCGTCCAGTGCGATAAATGTAAAGATACAAATGATCACTTGTCAATTTGGGAAATTCCGCTATTCTGAATTGTCTAAAGGAAGCCATGTCCTGCCCCTCAGATTTTTCTGACAGATATTTCCCATGTAACGGCAATCAGTTTTAAGGAGTTTTAGATGTTTACTTTTATCTTTTATTTGATGTATCATTTACAGGATGAAGCGGCCTTGTCTTGCAAATTTTATCTTCTAGCATTTCGTGTTTGCTTTCATTTACAAGACCTTAACTAGAGGTAGTTTTGTATAAGTCCTTATATTTGCGTTTTTAGAATCTGTCTGTTACCCTAACATCATAGTCGCTAGATTGTCCTTCTCCAACTACTACTGTCCGATGGAATGTTCTTCCACAGTTACCTCCTCCTAGCCACCATGTGCAACTACATACGGTACTGATAATATATGTGCGTGACCTGAGAAAACTGAATAAAAACGGTGATACTGGAAAAACTTCCTTTTAACTTTGTTAAGATCAATAAACATTTATTCCAGCATAAATCCTGTAAAATGTATTTCAAACACTAGGGTAAAAGTTACATACGTAAACAAACAATGAAAAGTGACACCTAAATAATTACACATAATGTTCACTAAATTTCATTGTCCGTATTTCTAAAAAGTCATCATTTATGTAGTTATATAGCCATAACCCAACATGACCTTTACTTTAAACGAAACTTGTACGTTTTTTAAAAATAAACGTTCAAATTTCAACTCATATAAGAATTATGAAAGTTTACAAATTATCATCCGTAAAGAAAAGATGGAAATGCCCAAGTAACTGTAAAACTATCCAGTTGAAATACAAGCTGATTAGATTTCTTAACTACTTGACATATCGCCCCAAAAGGTACGCTTAGGACATTACCACTGTGTTCTCTTTTCCTTGACAATTAAAATGAAGGTCATATAAAACAGTATATATCTGTAATATTGTCTTAAACGTAAATGTTGGGAAGAGATACCATCGTTGCTTTTTTCTTGCAGTTTATGACACATATATCTCAAGCGCTACGACAACTAAATTACTAATTCAAGAGATGAATTCAATTAAAACTTAAATAAAAACGGGATAAATGATGGGGTCACGTGTGTTTTTCTCCTCTGCAGTTCATTTTCCTACTCATTGATGTCGTTGAATAAATTCTTGGTTATGCAGTAGATAGCATGGTTTATTTAATAAATGTCGAAAAACACCGACCTTCGGTCATAGTGATAATATAACAATAAATAATTCTTTCCTTTGTTTATTCATTTCCATACACACCAAAATAAATGTTGCGATGTTAAAAAATTATTCTTCAGAAACAAAAATGCTTGCACTGCAAAATAGTTTATATCTGTTGTGTCATTAGTTCATTTAAAAGTTGTTATTCGTCTGTGTACTGATCATCGTCAGTTTTTATCGACAAATTATTGAATTTATTTCTTTATCTTATTACTTATTCAAGTGATTCAACTGTGTGTATTAAGTACATTAATTTATGTCCCTACTTCATATATGAAATATGAAACACGAACTTCAAGGAATTAGTGAATGAAGTAATACGTGAACTAAAGAGAAGGTGATACAATTGTAATCTATCCTAGCTAGCATGAGGTATAAAGGGAACACTTTTACCGAAAATTCTTTCTGTAGACACTTTTGCCGTAATTAGTTACATAATTCAAAAGTTATAAATATGAAACAAATAATTAAGGAAAAGAAAATCACCCCATCAATAATTCCATGGAATAAACAACGAACTTAACAGACAAAATCATATGGGAAAGGTCAAAATTATAACAATATTTAGCCTTTTGGGTACCCGATCCAAAATATATTGTTTCACAGCTTAAATACAATTACTTTTAGTATGTGTCAGTAATTTATGTTGCAAAGTAAGTTAAGCGATATCACTACAGTAATGGCGGAAAGTCACGTGATACAAATATGGCTGCGACCGTATTAGGAAAGTCCATACTAAAGGCGTGATCTGTAGCAATATACGTCTTAATCACTTTATTGATTCACTTCAGTCATTTGTTCAAAAGACTGTGACATTTATGAAGAAGAATACGTTACTCAGCGATGTATGTTCAGTCTTCAGATTATGGAACAAATAACACAAAATAAAGAATATCTACCAACCAAAAGAGTTTTGGATAATGCCATTGTGATCCACACTTCAGCGTATTCCAGCATATTGAATGATATTGGTACATCAGCACTTTCGAGACTTGAATTATTCGGGACACTGTATTCTTTTGGACGTTTCATCGAACCGTTTTAGGACTATTTTTTAAAAAAAAATTAATTCACAATAATGTATGCGTCTTTGTGTATGTGTGTGTGTGTGTGTCTGTGTGTGATTTGGATTTTTAACGTATCTTTTAAAAAAAATTCAGTCACATCGCTACGATGTCTGCAGTGTGGCAGTTTATAGTGGTGTCTAGCACTGGGGAATCATGCCGCAGATATGTAGCATCATGTCCCACCCAGTCACATTATCCTGACATCAGGCCGACCAGTCCTAACACTAACTTCTTAATGCTGAGCGCCAAGAGAGGCAGCTGCTAGTACCATTTTTATAAGTCTTTGGTATGACTCGGCCGGGGTTCGAACCCTCTACTTCCAGCATCCAAGGTGGACGCTCTAATCACTAGGCCACCTGAGCGGTCCACACAATAATGTAAGTTCCTCTTAAATTTTCATTCATAATTAAGGTAATTAAATTATTTGTTATGTTTAATAAAACTTGCTGCTTGGGTGTGCCTCTTTCTGTTACTTAGTTAAAGACCATTGAGTCGTAACAATAGTTGCCCCTTGTAGTTTTCTACAACATTAATTGGATTTCATTCAGAAAGTCTAAATAGACAAGATCTTAAAACCTACCTCAGCTATCAATAAGTGGAACAATATTGACGATAGTGGTAAACGAAGAGATCTGTAACAATAATTTCAGTCTTGATGAGTTTATTTTGATCATTAACGAGTAGAAGAGGTACATGAAAAACAATTAATCAGGTAAAGAAAACTGAAGAAATCGAATTAAAAAATTAGACATTTAACCACTGACCATTATCTCATTGCTTTTTTTATGATGACCACTTTGATGTCTGTAGATTCTCTTCCGTGTGTAGCTAGATCTGAGCAACGAAAGATCTGAACGATATCTTGTCAATGTACATTTATATCCTGTTTCCCAAACTATGGGCTTTTACAACTCGTCTTTAAAATAACACTCTTTAATGAGGAAATAAGAGTAGAATTAGTTTGAGATGTTGCGGTACAAATAAATTAACACTTATTTGGTTAAGGAGATTCCTAGCAGCGCTCATTAATAATTTTTAAGTTTAATACATCCGCTGCTTTTTGAGAGTACTTAACAAAGAGCCAAGTGTTGTACATTAGGAATCAAGAACGATTTGTTGCATAGGGATTTGAGAGGGAGTAAATCATTCTGTGGGTTAGTTGCATAAAGCCTCTAAGGAAATTTTCGGGCTACAAAAATGTATCTAGATTAGAACGAAGATTTTTAAGGACGTTTCCTATGTACATTTTTACGCCAAAGTTACTAATTCTGAACGAAGGTAATATATAAAGAAATTCATCCCTCGCAATTGTACCATTAGGGTGGGAACATTCCCGATGCATCATTATCACAGATATACATATGTTGCAGCTTGTCAATGTGGTTTGCATAGACTCGAAGATTTCTCCTCTTTTTTGAACGATTATAAGTCAATTATGATAAATGTGCAGCATAAAATATATAATTCAATCTCTGAATTACTTGATGAGTGTCGAGATTTTACTGTTCGACTGGTTGGAATGGTAACCTTCTTTTCCCCGTTGAAAAATTATTTTACCGTGCATTTAAATCCAAATCAAATGCAAAATAGATACACATGTTTCCAATTATCTTATGGAAATCTTGCTTAGTTCTATAATCACCATGCTCAAAAATATCCCACAGTACTTCTTTTATTCAGTTGGTACTATGAGCATTTTCTATACGTATGTCTTGAGTGTGATAGCTATATCGTCACTGCGCATACGATGTCTGTGTTAAATGTTCCTCTTTGCATAGCAGATGTCGGAGCTCGGGAAATTATTGAGCAAAAATAAAGTCTGCCCTTGTCCAAAATCTAGGTGTGACAGGGCAAAGCCATTCAAGCTAAAAAAAATCGACACAAGTACAACATATTTCAGGGGGCGGATCCAGAATGTTTTCGTTGGAGATCAAATCCTGAGATTATTTTGCTTAAGGAGCCAACTTTCTGATTTCTACTGAAAACTGTAATATATTCTAATGGAAATGGGGGAAATGGGGGAAATGGGGGTTCGGTCGAATCCTTTGAAATTCGCGACTGATGTAATGAACAAAGAACAGAATACGCATTCAAGAACAAAATTCGTCTCAGATCCAAGTGAAATATCTTATTTAATATAGTTCTGTTTTACGTCATCCAGTTAAAAACATTAAAGAAACAAATGCCACTGTTATGTAACATGTTTTTACCTCTCCCACTATCGATTCTCGGGCTTTTTGCTTCAGTTAATGGCTTTGTATAACGAGTGACGCTGACTCAGTATGACATTAGCTCCGACAAATGAATTTCACTGGAAATCTCTGGAGAAATTAAGGATATCTGACACATGAAAATGCCAGTTTCCCTTGACATGGAACCATTCATCTTCCGAATTATCTATGTTGCGATTTACCATCCAGTACGTTTTTTCAGTCAACATATATATTTGTTTCAATATCACTGTCTCCCAAGATTAAAAAAAAGAGTTAGGGGCATTTGATTTATTGAAATATCAACGACAGCGGCCGAGTTGTAGCATTTTGTGTAGAATTTAAGCTGGCTGTGAAATCTAAGATCACATCGGCAAACGAGTAGAAAATACTACCAAGATATTATCAGACACTTGAAACATATTCCTTTTGTAAGCTGATGACGTTTCAAAGTAAACGTACGTTGACGATATGCTTTAATGATCACATCTGTTCCTCTTGCTACGTTGAACGTGCATACTACAGCAATGTACATCGAAAAAAAGTCAAAGGATGACACTACCATCTACAGCGCAATAAAAAATGAAGCCTACATACATTGCATAATCATTTGTGATAAAAGTATAGTGCACTGAGAGTATTTAGTACAGTGACTTAGCAAGAAATTCTAGTTTCCTGCGTAAGATTTAAATATGAGGCCCTCTCCTAATAAAACGGTGTTGTTTGATGGCAATTTTGGCCGCACCCGCAGCGCAGTTGCGAGAGTTGCTTGGGTCGTTGCTACGCTACTGAGTTTGTACAAAAACTTTAAAAAGTTCATATTGCACGAATTATGGAATGACACTGTACAGTGACCTAAACGCAAAACTGAATTTGACATTAGGACGGATATTCGAGTGGTAAATGTTCCAAAATGTGAAATGTTTATTTAAAAACATATAATTCTTGAAGTATTTCTAATTACTATACATACAATCTCATTTATAGCTTCTGATGATAGGCATAAGAAAAAAATCAGACACCAATTTTATCTCACCTTAGACAAAACTCTTTTGTTCTTATTGGTCAATTATTTAATCATGCCTGCCAAATATAACACCTTGTTTTAATAGTGTCTCTGGCAATTTCCTCGCCCACACAAACAGGTGCCAAGGGTAAACGGTCATTGCACATTTTTTCAATCACAAAAATATATATTTAAAGTTAGAAATGCAAACAAAATCATAGAAAATCATTATTTTAGTTTTTCAGAATCTTACTGGCGGAAAACCTGTAATTCAAAACAATCCAAATTTTGTATAACCGCTATTCTTCTACGGAACTAGTTGCGCGGAAAAAAACATAGCCACCTAAAAGGACGTTCTTTAAGTTTGTAATGAAGAACTGTTATCTCCATTCTAATAAATTAAGAACATTTGGGCATAAATTTGAAAACTGAATTCTCTGAAGCATTACTTTACAAAAGCGTCACAACTGATGGAGTTGTCAATATTCCCAGGATTATATTGCAAATTTTAAGTGCCGTAAAATTTTATCTTTAACCAATCAGATAGTATACACATTTACATTTGTGTTTGAATTATTTAATTTTTAATTTTAAAAAAAGCTAGTAAAATGAACAAATCAAAGAGAATAATGTCAGCTGCTGACTGACACTGCTGTTAATGTAGTTCCACATTGCAATTTTAAGAGACATTTCCATTTAAAAGAAAAGAAACAACAACAAAAAAACAACAAACATTCAAGTAAAATACAGTCTGTTGTTCGGAAGTTAGGTTTTAGAAGGCAGTCACAAGCAATCCTGTGTATATCCAGTAGCGTGCTAACGGTGGTGGGGTGGGGTGCTGCGCCAGTGGTCTTGAGGGGGGTGGGGTGGGGGTGTGCCAAAACCACTTAATGCCTTCGTAGTCGCTCCGGGCACCATTTACCCTCAGTAAGCCATTGTGTTTGAATTATTTAATTGTTAATTTTTAAAAAATACTTTAATGAAAAACTGTATGTACTATTAACAACATGAACACTATGATCTTTTGAACTAGAGTTGCTGAAGTATTCTTTGATATTAAAATGCTTTTATTATCTTAGCTTTTTATATTTCCTCTATTTATCCTTGATACCCAAAAGCTGTTTGGAAAACAAACCCCATTGTCACTTTCCGTTAATCCTTTGTTTCTTTGAGCGGAGTTAATGTCATTGCTTAATATACGATGATGATCACATTTGTCAGGAAATGTATGCTGCATCCATTAAAAAAACTCTAGGGAAAAGTGAAAAAAGACATCGGGCTTTTATTTCAGAAACATTTATTATCCAACGTTGATTATTATGACGCATATTATCAAGTACAATGTTGTTGCTGTCAATATAGTAACACGAGTAAAGTCACTCTTAGAAGGTGATTTACTTTAGTGCTGAAAACTTAATCAATTTTATTGTTTGAGTTATTGCACCTTTATTTGATGACATATCATCTGTGTGCATATAGAAACATATTACAGATATCCGTGTCCATGAACATGGACGATGGTTCACTTTGATTCCATAGTATACACGTTCGAGAAATCGACATGTTCATACAATTTCGGATTTCAGGTAAATGTAATTGTTGTCAACATGCTTTGACTTCTGTCCACTAAAGCTTTCATTGTTCATAACAAAATTCTGTAAGCCCATATTTATTGTGTGACAAAGATTAATCAGTTTCTATGGGACTTTGGTCGAGTCACACGATAGGATAAAGTAAAACTCGATAAGAAAACGTCCTCGATTGAGTTCTTTGCCTGGATGTTTGTATAAGCTGACGTGCTTCGTCTATTTCATGTTCTGCTACCTAAACAAAGGATCACCAGTAAACCCATTGTAACGCTACACATATTGTATTATCAGACAGAACAATGATGCCATATCGCATTCTTTTTCTCCATATGTTCTCAGTTATAAACTATCAATATATTAAATAGTATGTATTATATGTTTCTCGAGAGAAAGGTACAACGACTCCGACTGATTCTGACAAGATAATAGGGCAATGAAATATAAATAATAATAGCTCCCCTGTGTTTTGATCCCTTGACCTCTGTCAGCTTTACTAACTCTTCCTACTGAGCGTATCTGAACTAGAGGATTTCCATGGTGAAATTGTAAGATGATCATAGAGTATTATACCTTTGAATATCAAACTTTGAATATGCTCAAAATTTACATTGTTTTGTGTTTAGCGTGGTCGACTACCTCCGTAAATTATTCTTTAAGTGAAAGCATTTTGTTAATCAATTCTTTGGAACACAATTTTATGGAGATATTCCCTAGCGCATTAGGGTATATTTGCTTTAAAATTTTGAAAAATCCCAATAAAATTTAAAACCTGTACTAAATTCCTAAAATGTTTATTTTTGTTTTACGTTGAAATTATGTTAGCAATTTAAGAAGTGAATTGAACAAAGTATATCCAAAGTTTAAAAACAAGAGTCCTTATGAATAAAATCACATAAACGCGATCTTGTCCTTATAAAAGTTTTTAAAAAACGGAAACTATTATGGTTCAAAATTGCCATTTAGAAATATATAACTGCCTTAATAACAACATACACAGGTTAAGACAGTAAACTTGTGGTCCTTATCTTTCTTATGACACATCGATGACTTGTTGTGTTTGGGTTTTGTGAGTTTAATGCCATCTTTCAGCACATGATCGGCTATGCATGGAGGCCAGTATATTTCATGGAGGAAGAAGCCAGGAAGAACCAACGACCCACGGGAATCTACTGGAAAACATTCACACGTACCCACGTCGGACAACACATTGGCCAAGACGAGACTCGAATCCACCCGGACATAGGTGAGATGTCAGTGATCTGTAAAGGCGAGCGCCTTATACCACTCGGCCACAGGGGGCTCTCGTGTATTACACCCAGACACTTACATATTTACACTCGTATTTGCAGTTCTATAATTTGACACAAAATGTCAGATTATGGACAGGCAACTCTCTTTTTATTCCAAGAAGGTAAACTCGTAAATGTGTAATCTAGCCAATATGTTTCCTTGGTGCTGATTTTCCACGATAGCAAATCTGATAAAGACAGCATGAAAAAGAAGTTAAGCAGATAGGAGAGATGGAAAACATCATATGACATCAATTTAGAACTATTTATTAATGATACCATCAATGGTACGACTTACAATGGCAACTCCATTAAATTTGGCGTCATTGTGACTGTATAGTCAAGATTAATTTATGCAAATAACTCATTTATTTGCGTAGATATTAATTTATTTAATTCTAACAACCGTTCTCCATGGCTGCTTTATTAATATTACGTTGATTTTTATGTTCAGATTCCTTAATGAATTCTAGTTTATTTTACCAGAATCCAGAATATTGGTTGTGTATTTTTATGTATGCCAACGAGTTGATATCTATCATTTTCTTGTGATCCATCAGAGATCTGACTTTTCTTTTATTACACAAACCATTGTGCTGATATAATACTTTGCAGGCAATATTGAATATTGATTTATTTACTTTCATGGTTTTGAACTCCTGTTGCGGTTGTGGGCAACTGCAGTTAGTATGTCACTAAAACAAATGGCTTGGGAAAAGGGAAATGTTCTGCGACTGGACTTCACTCTAACTTCTTTGTCATCCAATCACATCTGTGACTGATCCTTTGATGTAGTGTTTAGTTTCTATAACAAGCTGAAGGCCGCAAAATACACTTAATAGATAAATTACATTCTCTGTTTTGAATGGACCACATATGTTCAACTTTTCGCTTGAAACTGTGCTAGAGAATATGTTTGTGTTTATCATATGTTGATATGTTTTGCACCCATTATCACCAAAGACCTAGATGTACCAGTATAGTCTTGGCTTGTGATTGGCGTAGAAATTGCTGTGACTAGGAGATCTTTGGGATTTATCTTTCTGCTGTAGGTTACTACTTCTTTCTTTGGAAGGATTAACTATTCTGTGTCACATACTTGAACAATGATTTAATGTTTCTGAATGATTTGCCCTACTTTTGGGTTGTCGGTATGATATGTGGGGATAAATGGCATCTGACCAAGTTTTTCATTTTCTCTAAATTTTATGTGGTTATTGTGGGTTTTTT
>JAECUM010045940.1:24614-49003 GCA_016617855.1 Megalonaias nervosa
TTTTTTTGTTGTTGTTTTCATTTTGTTCGGCTTTCTTTGTTGCCTCCTATAATGTATTTGTCACCGACGCGATTCTTCAAATTTTCAGACAACTGTTAGGAACTGTTTCGGAAGGCTTAATCGTCGGGGCAGATTCTGCGTATTTTCAGTGCCCGTCTGCATTGGGTATTCCGAATGCAATTACAATGCTTTGGATGAATGTTGCATGGGAGAAGATACTATTATTTATCAAGTGCCTTCGATTCTATGTCCGTGTTAAGTTTGTTTTCTACAAGTTTTCTCGTTGTGTTTAAAATACGTGGTTTGGGGTGGAGCATCAACCGTGAGTTTTATTGAAGGACGGGAGTCGTTTGCTTTTGATACAAAGTCATTCAGAAGTTCTCTTCCATGATGTTGCCATTCCATTTGTAAGTCATCAATGAAGTGTACCCACTGGCATGATGCAAGTCTCACGGATGCCTAAAAATCGCCCCACCAGTCTTCCATCAAACATATTAGCACATGATGGGTCCTTCTTAGTACCCATGGTGACTATATTGATTTGGAAGTAACTGTTTTCATTGAACACAACTATTTTTCGAGTTTTGAGACTAGCTGCATACGTTTCACCAGGAAACGAGTGGGCGGCTCTTTTACAGCTCTTGCTTTACGCGATTCCGGACGCCTGCATTTTGGGCCGGATTTAGGATAAGACGACAGCCTGGGGCATCATGCAATAGAAAATAAGGTACTCAAAAATTTAACAAATAGAGGGACGGGCTCGCTTGGAGCGCCATTCGGTATAGGGCCCGCCTGCCTGTATCGCTTCACTGTGTGGGTCTCCTTAAACAGTAATATATAGTATGCTTAGTATTGGACAGTAATGAAGATGAAAATATAGTAATGTAAACGAAATTCCATTACTGGAGCAAGAAATTAATAATTTTGCACATACATTATTGATCATGGGTTTTGTTAAATAACAAAAATATGTTTTTGTACTGTTTGTTGGTTATCATCCATTATTTGATTGTAGTGCTTCTCTAAGATCTGATATACCCCTTTGCTTCCAGGTGGTTCCAATATTCAAGATATTATTGGCAGACTCTGCATTATTATTTGTCCAGTGTGCCCCACAATTTTTATCCAAGCAGGAAAGTTAACATGATCTCTCAGAATTTGTAGCATTTGTTGTTTGAAACATGAATAAAAGCCCGATACTTTTTCTGAAATGGCAAATGCTTCCTGTTTTACTATTTCTTCTAATATTGCAGAATAAACCGCCTGTGAAATTACTTCGTCACCGAATAGGGCGTGGACAATAGACTTTCTGCCTTGTACGTTGACACAGACCATAATTTTTAAAATAATCAGTCACATCTTTCTCCAAGTGAAATGACTGCTTTAAGTCTTTATGAATTGCATTCTCGTAATCTGCGCCGATAATCAAGTTTACTATTTTTTCATCAGGGAAATATCTGGCAATTTGTAGGAAGAAAGAATTGTAAGTGTCAAAATCAGATTTACAATGCAGAAAATAAGGCCCAAAAAATAGGAGACTGCAGTCCTGGTTCGTATAAGTACTCTGGTTCTGAAAACGGTTGAAGTAAAGTACATTTCACCAAGATTAAATGTTTTGTCCACAACAAAAACGGTTACCCCCTTCGAGAAACAGAATCGTTCTGTATCTTGTATCTGGGCGTCACTGTACACTATGATGGACGGACCGAAATCAATGCATCGGACAACTGTTAAAAATGGTTCTGAGAATACACTTTACTTTTAGATTATTATTTGGTCGGCAAATTTTTGTTTTTTTTTTGTAAACGTCTAAGGTGGGTTGTCGTTCTTGTCTGTGTTTAACGTTTTGGACAAGCTTGATATTTCTTGGAATGTTGTACACATCTCCTTGGTTAAATTTGTCGTACCCGTTTCCAGCGCAGCCTTATTCTACCATTACGTGCAACTTTCTTTTAGGCGCGTTGTGTAGTTCTTATGCATTCTTCGAGTACCTCAGGCTTTAGTGCGTTTCAATGAACTATCCAGATATGGACAGTGCTATAGAATCTTGCAAATTTCCTATCCAAGTTACACGTCCCTTGTATTCTAAAGAGTTCTTGTGTTTGCTTTATGGTCTATTCACACAAAAAACAGGTTAGAAGCATGTGGTTGCTGTTCAAGTGGATGGTATACGCGTACACCGTTTAATTGTTTTTCAGTGCAATATTGTCTATCTCTTAATATGGTTGACCAGTTTCTTGTCACATATATCGAAGAAGTTTGTGGGAGAAATACCTTTAACCGACATGACAGTCATTCCAAAACTCTATTCTCTTACAAGTTTTCATTCTCTTCCTCGTTCAGCTTGTAAACTATAAAGAACACGTTTTCCTTTACGCCATGTGGTACACGTCGTAATTCACTGTGATTTTCATTTGTTTCTAAAAGTCTTTATGTATCTGTTATGCCAACAAACTTCTCATTCTTTAAAACCCAACTGTGAGGCCCGTCAACGGTGGCTTTACTAGAGCCCTCAGCTATTGATGTTGTTTCTTTAACTGAACAGAAAGATTGTCCCAACTGACCTTGTTCTTGTATATTAAGATCAAGGTCATTCACGTCATCTCTGCTGGTAAGGCTGGCATATCCGTTCGATAAATTGATGTCTGTCGAAGCATTGTTCTTGGATGACCATAGGGAGCAACGGCGACGTTTCGGAGTCTGCCAATCATCGTCATTAGATTGACGCTTAGGCGTGGACATTCCATGCTAACGTCACGTTCAGGCGAGTAATTACTGGTGGACGTTGTGAATTTACAGAGAGGGTCGCTGACGGTTGGGTTACTGACTGGTAGTTAACTAACTGGAGTTTCGTTGACGGTTGGTGGTTCACTGACGGTAGGGTTACCGATTGATAGTTTACTGACGGACTGGTTATTGATGGGTGTGTTAATGACATTGTTTTCGATCAAGACCACAAAATGGTTAGGGATCCACGTTTTCACTTATTTTTACCACAAATGACCTTCGCTGGTTAGGTTTCATTGCTCCACACGATTGAAATCAACGATCCTTCTGATGTGTGGTTGAAGGTGATATTTATTCCTCTAATTGTCAAGCCTTTTGCCTCGTTTACTGCTGTAGATACACTACGTAACAGACGCTTCGTACGCATGGCCACGGCAAGCATAGTCCACTTCGAGGAAAAGCTCCCAATCTGAGGGCATTCTAACAAGGCATCGGAATATTCTGGTGACAACAACTGAATATTTGATCTATTCTGAAGCCCTAATATAATTGGCTCATCATTAAAGTTCTTATAGCGCAGCTATACGGACTTGAATTCATTACTGCACAAAAGAACTGAGACCGCGTTGAAATGACAATCTCCGTCCCCAGTTACTCTTAATGATATTCCTTTCTCGGCATGATACCGGAACAAGATCTGATCAGCAATTTCATCTATTGGCATTCTGGGCTGTTCAGCAGACTCGCAAGAACAGTGCCTATCATCAATCAAGAAAGCCTCGCGCTCAACAGAAGCTTTTAGTTTATCAAGACCAATCTAAGCAGCCTGTTATGATCAGACAAAGAAAAAATAATGCACAAACATGTATCCTTTTGCAGAATATTAACTTCAAACGCTGATTTTCTACAACAAATTTATACGAAAAGGATATCGGGTTAAAATGAAAGCAAATAAATATGCCGTTAAAAATGAAACATTTCATGTCATCTAGATATATGATACGCTCGGGAAAATTATTTCTTTTTTGAACAGTAGAATATTAATTAAAAAATTAACAACCTTATATCTAGCCCACAATAATGGAATATTAATATATATATATATATATATATATATATATATATATATATATATATATATATATATATATATATAAACTAAATTGCAGTATATCTCAATGTTACAAATTTCCCAAATTAAAGTTCATTTCAATAAAAATAGATTTGGTGTCCTGAAAAAGTTGCAAGATATTAAATTCGAGGTTATACAATTAAAACAATATATCTGCTAATTAAAAATGTTGTCAAAATTATCTACCAAAATAGTAAAGAACAAACAATAAACTTATAAAATAATATATTACTTTTCGAAGTCGTGTTATATCTATCAAGTAATCACATTTGTCTACCAATGAACAACACCGTCGACAGATATATCCTTCATCAAACAAGGACCAGGTCTTAATAGTCTTTGTTTGGTATATATTCACACGTAAAATGGAACCAAGATTCCCGTAACTTAAAATGTATACAATCTGCAGTGACAGATCTAGTTCTCATGAGATGAAAATTTTCAACAGTCCCAGATTGAAACAGGAAACATGAACGTTTGGATGTATTTTATGTAATAATAATAATAATAATAATCTAAAAAGAAAAAGAATATGTTCTGAGGATAATACATTTTGTTCGAGGAAGGTGGTGGCGTTATCAAAGTAAGGTATCTCAGATTGTTTGCGGTTTGACATAATTAGAAAGAAGAAATTTATGATGGAAGCTCTTAAAAGATGGAGTGGTCGGTGTTTGCTTAATATCATTGGGAATGATATTCCGCATTACTTCTGCAGCATATGTACAGAGACGTTTTGAATTAAGGTAAGGAAGGTTAGAGTACGAAATAGAAAGTTGTTGTTGTTGTGGGGCTTAACGCCATTTTTCAGCACACGATAGGCTATACATGGCGGCCAGTATTAATGGTGGAGGAAGAAACCGGGAAATCCGCGGAAAGAACCACCGACCCACGAGAAGTTACTGGCAAGCTTTCTCACATATCCACATTCGCCGAATCTTAGACTCGAACCAACGCAGACAGAGGTGAGATAGCAGTGATCCGTAACGGACAGCGCTTTAGACCACTCGGCCACTCGGGGCTCCCGAAATAGAAAGCAGACTGTGGGAATGAATATTTGAAGCTGCAGTTAGAAGATTATTGATACGAATTAAAGAATAAATTAGAGGATGGACAGCCTTTTTTGGTAATAATTCAGAGGCTCATTTTTGGATTTAAATATCTGATTATGATTACTAGCATTCCAATTCGCCCATATTGAGTAACCATACTCAAAGGATATATATGGCGAATAACAGTCCTTTCAAGTGCATTGGATCCAGCAAGGGATAAAGCGTGTCAGGGTTTGGTTTCAATGTTCTAAGGTGGAGTATTAGGCAAGATTCCTTAGAATGTTGAAAAAGTCAGCCTCGCACAAATAATATCGTTTTGCAGCTGGCACATTTTCTTTAAAATAATTCTCTAAATTTGCTTATTAGTCACCCAATAACCTAAGTTACTACTATAACAATGAAATATCCTGGATATAATCTGCGGTCACATAAATTTACATAAAATAACAGATGGCGATATAGCTCATCGAATTCTAGATCAATAAAAAATGTCAAGCTTTTATTCATGTAGATATAGTTATGTAAAGTTTTGTAACTACAACGATTTTTCTGGTGCGGGGACGTGGGGTGGGTGGGTGGGTGTTGTTTGTCTTGTCTCTGTTTTCTATTTGCCTTTGAAAAGACTCATTTAGAGTCAAAAGCGCTCAGGCTAGTTAGAAACTAGATTTGCACTATTCGTTGTCAGTCTATTGCATACATAATTAAACATTTTAGCACAGATTCTGGTACATACTAGGACTGTCTGTTCAACAAGGCTATCATGGAGGACACTGCTTAACACATGCTTTGTTTGCTTTTCCCACAAAAAATGCCTGTCGAAATGCACCTAAAAGTTTTTTGATTTTCGATGTTATTTAATTTAGTTCTCTGAACACATAAAAACCCATTAAACAATGGCTGGTCCGATTTCTTTTATCTTAGCTTTTCACATTTGATAAGCATATCAAGGAAGTAATAGACTTATTATAAATGGCAACAATCGATAACTTTTATAAGAAATTTTGAATTTTATGTAGATAATTTATAATGTTACACAGATAAAGCAATTATTTTAGTAAATCGTGTTTCTCCCATAATACTTACCCGATCATATTAACGTTAGGAATATAAGACCTACTACCTCCCGAATCCAGCAGACAATGCTCAATAACTCTTGCCCAATACCTCCGTTGCCGCCGAGAGGTGGAATTGGTTTAAAGCTGAGCGGAACATCGCTTAAAAGAATGTTCGCATTGCGGACAGGTTTAGGGCGTATTAAAGTAATGTGATCGGGTAAGTAATTTTAGGAAAAACATAATTTCCTTTAAAAAAAATTGCTTTCTTCTTCGAATACGTTCCTCGATCACATTAACGTTAGGAGAATAGGTAACAAGCGGAGGGAATGTTGAGCATCTGGCATACACACCAGGTAACCTCTAAGTGGAGAATATGTGATTCCCCATATGAGGGTTAACCTAGTCTCCTAACTGCGAGCAGCACAACCGGAGCCAATGTGGATTGCGTCTGGAAGAAGAAATAGCGAGGTCTTCTTACCATATAAAAATTTTGGGCGAATCCAGCGAAAGCTGCGCATGGTATTCATCCGGAGGTTGTGCTGATGTCAGTTGGGTCTACCACATCCTGAGTGTGTCATTGTAGCGTCGAGTCTCGCAGATAAAAAAGCGATAACCTAGAGTACGCAGTACGTTTTACACACTTCAGGCTTGGTGAAAGGACTTGAGGGGTTATGCCAAGTGCCCCATGTTTAAATGGGAGAAAGACAGGTCTTCGGGCCCAACGAATTGGCTCAGTACTCTTCAGATGAAGTCTGAGCTCATGTACTGATCGTATGAAAACCTCTTGAGATATCTCATTACAGGAGATAGGACATATGATGGTTTTGGGATTGCCCACGGACGGCAACATGTTCTTGGCAACGATACCAGGTTGCGACATAAGGACCGCCGAGCCATCTAAATGAAACTAAAGGTAAGCGTGGTCAACAGAGAGAGCATGTAAGTCACTGACTCTGCATGCCGAAGCTAACACTATCAGGAAACAGGTCTTGTATGAAAGGAGCTTCAGTGAGGTCCCGATTAAAGGCTCGAACTTGTTTGAATTCAGCCCAATTAGAATCCAGGAAATATTCCACTTATGAAACAAAATAAGTGACTTAGGCCTATGAAAGTCAAAATTGGACAACAAATCTGAGAGGTCTTTGTCATGACCAAGGTCCTCCCTGTCATGATAACGGAAAGTATCCTATATCATAAAATGGTAATATGAGCCAACTTTTTCTCTTCGAACAAGCAAAGAAAAATGTCAACTATTTGTGGTAAAGAGGCACTCAAATGGACACAGTTTTCATTTTACACCAGTCCAGAAAAAACACGCCACTTCCGTTCGTAGGCCTTCAGAGTGGAGTGATTTTTAGCGTGTGAATTCTTTCCACGACTGAAGGATTGATTTACTTTTGTTGCAAAGAAGTGCCAAGCTTGAAGGAAAATGCGTTCCGGGCAAGGATGGAACACGTGGGTCAGAGGCTGTTTGAGAAGATTCAGCATGATAGGGATCTTCCTGTGAAAACTATCGCTAGATCGAGCAGATCGTTGATGAAGGATTTGTCCCAGCGAAGACGGGCAATAAAAATCATCCTGAACTTCAGGCCCTTCAATTTCTGTACCACATTAACAAAGTCTCACAGACCCTCCCAACTCAGAGAAAGAGTATCAACGTCCCAAGCCTCAGTACCGGTCAAACGAAGTGGGGCACGTTGTGATTCCACCTGGTTGCAACAGGTTTTATCATCGGACGCCCCAGTAACTGGCAAATCTAATGAAATCTGATGAAAGACCGACGGATGGAAAGATCATTCTGTATGGAGAATCTATCCTGTCCTTGACAGCCAATCGGCCAAGACAGTGAGTCTGCCCGATTATGTCTGATCTGGATTTCGACATTGCGTTCTACGCACAAACGGCGAACTTCTCAGACCAGAATGCAGAGTTGGGGTGATTTGGTACTGCCCTATTTGAGAAGATACGACACTACCACGAAGTTGTCTGACATGATGAACAAGGCATTGTTATGAAGACGGTCGCTCGAAAATTGAAAAGCTTTGATGATAGCATTCATCTCTAAGAGATTGACGTGGAGACCTATGTTGTCCGGGCTCCACTGGAATCTGACGGTATCGAAGTCCGGGAATAGATGGGCTCCGCAACACCGAAAGGTTGCATTTGTGCATACTGTTAGATCTGGTGATGGATGTTTCAGTGGTATTCCTTTCGCGAGCCAGCCGTAGTTGCACCACTGGTCCAGAAATGATACGATCTTGTTGGTCCGGTATTCTAGCGGCATTGGATACGGGTGCCATTGGAAGACCAAGGCCATCGGCAGAGGGCGACTCAGCGGGATAAGTTCCGCTGCTGCACTGAATAATTCGGGCAGTAGTAGAAACTCAGTGGTTGTTATCCATTTAATGATTGAAATGGAGTCTGCAAGATCTACGATGCGGACCAGCCTAAGTAGGAGTCGACGTAAACAAGTCCAGGTTGGTGAGAAATTCCATATCCAGATGGACGAACTGTGGAGATGGATAAAGGTTGGACTTTTCCCAATTGACAAAAAAAGAAAAAACAACAACAACAACAACCCCCCCCCCCACCAAAAAGAAAAAAACCTAGATGACGTAAAAGGGAAATGAGACGGTTCTTTTCTTCGACTAGAATTGAACTTGTCATATGTTTTGGAGAATGCCGTCCAAATACACCGCCGTGAACGTTGATGCTTTCGTACGGAACAGTGATACGACGGAGTTGAGTAGTTTCGTAAAGGCCCAAGGACATGCGCTTAAAGAGAGAGAGAGAGAGAGAGAGAGAGAGAGAGAGAGAGAGAGAGAGAGAGAGAGAGAGAGAGAGAGAACAAGTCCGTCGGTACGTGAAAACCGTACAAATTTCAGTGAGAATGTATGGGAATGTGGAAATATGCCTCTATCAAATCGAGACTGATCGCAAATTGGTACGGGCGTATGGGGTGGAGGACTGATCTGGCCATCTCCATCTTGAATTTTGGTGGAAGGAAAAATTGATTTAAGTGACCGAGATCTATGATTGGTCTGAGTTTACCAGTGGTCATCCTGATCAGAAATAGCCTGGAGTAAAACCACAGAGATTTTAGATTTCGATAAGCGCATTGATCTTTTGTTGTAAAAGCGAATCATTTACCAGGTCGACGTTACTTCCGTCAGGAGAGTTGAAGAGACTGGAGAGGGGAATGGCAAAACGAGATCCGAAGTCCCTCGGATACAATTTGGATCGCCCACTCGTCTCGTGGGAAGAGATCGATCCAATGTTGTTTCAAATTATAAGGGTATGAAGCCTACTGGGTAGTTCTGTGCAGGCAGGTGGTCACACGAGTCAATAGCGAGAGAGTGGAAGCTAGGCATGGAGAAACTTGGATTGATACCCCAAGAGATGACTCTCTCCGAGACTGATCAGCAGACTGTCTCCGTTGAAGAGGTTGGGATTGTGGCCGTTTCTTGGATTTAGAAGCGAACGATCCCTCATCCCATCGTCTCCTGTCATCCCGTCTTTGAGGGAGATTAGATGACTTCTGATCTGTTTGCTGTGTAGAGACATGGAGGGTCAATTCGTTGGATGCCTGTCTCTGTACTTCCTCTATCTTGCCAGCAAACAGTTGATTTAAAGGGAGTGGTTCACAGGGTCACAGCATGATGAGGCTTGAGCGAGGCAAACCGTAATCATTCTTCCCGTTGCATCTTATCCATATAAGCAGAGGCCGTCAAAGCATTCGCCATTGCATGGTGGGCCACAGGTTAATCACCTTGGATATTACAGCTGTAGACTCACAGGCGTGGTCGTTACCAGCCTTATCCACAAACAAGAAATCGCCATAGACGCCAAATCCAACAACGAAGACGTGTACACAATGTTACGAACGAGCTTTGAAGTGGCATGCGTAATTCCTTTATCCTTATTATAACAAGTAAATATAATAAGTAAGTATTATAATAAGTAAGCTAAGTCATATTGACCGCAAAGTAGTTTTTGTCTAACGGCGGAATATCTATAGGAAAGGCGTCCGAATGAATTCTATACCAGCTGGATGTAAAGGACGCTGATATTTAACTCTCAGAAAAACAACAGGTTTTGAAATTGCCTAAATCACTGATCTAAGCAGAAAGATTCTGGGCAATTTTCTTGATTTTGCCAAACTGCGATAGAAAATGAAAGGAGCGGTTGACTTCCTGATCCTTAATATTGACTGAGACCTTGACCTTTTATGCCGGTGTGGAATTGGGTTGGTGAACATTCCAAGTTCGACAACACCCGATATATTTCCTCTATAGCCGCTTTCAAACTATACTCACTTATCTCCATGGGAGATCTAAGAGTGAGCTATCATCAGATTTATCCCCAGACTCAGTGCTTGGGTTATCCTGGTCGTAATCAAGATCTACATCCACACAATGCATACCTGGAGCCATAGACGAGTCGTGGCCGTCTTTTCTAATGCTGTCACGGTACCATTTTCTGAGGGTAAGGTGTGAGTATATCGTTAGCCCTATCGGTCGGATATAGTTGTCGGACTGGTACAGAAGGCTTGTCGAAATCAAAATAAGTCGGTACCGGAGTCGGTCATAAACGGCGGTATTACCGGTGAAGTGGTAATTACAGATGAATGAGTGTTATCAGTAAGATCCCCCGGCAAATCCGACATTCCACAGTTCCGCTTGATGAGGCGTGGTATGGTATACCATGGAAGCCATACGATCACTGAAAGATATGGATCGTGGGCTGTACGGTATGGTTGGTAACCGTTATGGCATCAGACTAAGTTGCGGTATTCATTCATTCAATTCACTGATAGACCTAATGCGCCCGGATTTACAGCCACTAGGCTATATTTGGACATGCGGGTGGACTTACACCCACTAGGCTGCCTAGAATTGGGTGGAAATTCTTCCCCATAGTGTTGAAACTGTCGACCTGGACAGGAGGAGACAGAAGGACGGAAAAAGGTTTTCCCCGTTGCTCCTTGTTCTTTGAAATGTTCCTTAGTACTATCGACCATGTAATATCTGACCAATTAGCGCACGTGCTGCATGTAGCTGACGATTAAAAATAGGTACAGGCGATGCATGGGTCACGTGAATCCTCGCTAGCCTTGAATTTTTTTGCATTTCACACACTTATTCGCCACAGATATTTCTGAAATGACAAAGGAATAAAAAAAGAAACATAATAATAATAGTTAACAAAGCTAACAATGTAAGAGACACCTAATATGCTAGGAGTGTTAAATTAAATAGCGTGCGGGAACACGAACTATGAATTCGTCATTCTATTATAATGAAGCCATGAGAACCATGTGTCGGAAACGCAAAGACTAATTCCAATTTAGGTGACGAAATGTCACGTAAATACAGTCCAAATTTAACAAATAAAGCATACCACCTGTAGAAAAAGATGTAACAAGTCAGAAAAAATGTAGTCCTCAATAGATCGAAACATGTAACACAAAATCCAAACGGTTTTCAGGAGACGAAGTGAACTACTTATGTCCAGTTCACAGCAAATACTTTACACTAGCGCCACCTGTAGGCGGCAAGGGGAGGTAATGGGCAATAGTTTTTTTTGGCCTATAATTTTTAGACATGAAGACGATTTTTCGTTATTGGGAGGACTGAATTCGGGAGATAGTAGGGCTTATATTCCTAACGTTAATGTGATCGGGGAACATATTTGAAGGAGAAATAGATTCTTGAATATTCAAATGAAAGGTCATACTGGCAACTGAAAGAAAATGCAGGTAGAATACAATAGTCATAAAACTGTTAATGTAAAAATAAAGAATACAAAATAGAACCTTAACAATATATAAGTAGGCAAAGTAGTATGAATAGATGATGATCCTTTATCAGAGACCCCCTGCCCCCCCAAAGCGTTCTACGTTAACATCTTTGTCAGCAGCCTTTATTAGCTCAAAATGATGACTTTTACACGATAACACATTTTCTGACAAAAATATGCTTTGTGGGCAGGGGGTCTCTGAGAAAGGATGCATCATCTATTCCTACTACTATGACAGTCTCTCTTATTAGCTAAGATAATATTGGTCGAAATGTTATATTAAACAAATAAAATATATATAATGTCTTATTATAAACCATCAATACGACATGTTGGATTTGATCTAACAAACAGATTTTGTAAAAGATTTAACTCGATCAAAGCATCGTCAGGATATACTGGGATAAAACCTAAAATAATAAGCGATTGCATTACAAAGGTGGGCTATCATATATCGCCGAAATATGGGTCGGTTTGGTTATTCGCGGTTGAAAGCGATATGAGAATAGCGGGTTGGGCAGATGATGTGATGACATTTATTGACAATATGGTTGATATATTATTTGATAACGATATTACTAAAGCCACAGAAAATTGCTTAAAACAATAAAAATACTTGTCCTCATATAGAGGACTTTTTAAGATGAAGATGGTTATATTATTCAATGGTTATTTACAGATGTGATTGATTTGTTAATTAAGGACGGCACAGTATACATAAACTGATTGATGAACATGAATATATTTACAGATGGTCATGTGGTTGATTTGTTAATTAAGGACGGCACAGTATACATAAACTGATTGATGAACATGAATATATTTACAGATGGTCATGTGGTTGATTTGTTAATTAGGGACAGCACAGTATACACAAACTGATTGATGAACATGAATATATTTACAGATGGTATGTGGTTGATTTGTTAATTAGGGACAGCACAGTATACACAAACTGATTGATGAACATGAATATATTTACAGATGGTCATGTGGTTGATTTGTTAATTAGGGACAAGGCGGGGAACCTTTAGTTGATCAGATACACCTAATGAGGTTTTGAATTTTTGTTTAGATATTACCCCCAAGGCGAAGTTTCTAACTATAAGACGAAATGTTAGAAACTTCAGAGGGCTGTCTGCGGTGTAGGTCTTATTTTGCGACCATTTATTGCCCTCGTAATAGTTCCTAGATTATTCGTATCGAAAGTCTAGGAACTCAGAAGGCCTAATGGTCTTTGTGACCTTAAACCTCATTAGGTTATTTTTAGTTGTGTTTTTTGAAATGACCCCTGTGTGAGTACCCATTAGCAGGTCACAGGGTTAAATTACCTCCTACTGGTCTATTTTTGGACGGTACAAGACGGCACACAACATATAACATATAATGATGATGATATAATGATAATGAAGGCCTTTTCTACTTGTGAACAGAAACTAGCACACCCACCCCCAAATATCAAATCCGTAGGGGTGAAAACTATCACCACAACGTATTGACGTTGTAGGTGGGTGAATTAATTTCTATTCACAAATATAGGGGTTCGGCCAGGCCCCCCACATAATAGCTAATATTTCGGTGGGCATAATAATCGCCCTCCCATAGACACAAATTTTTGTCTTTCATAGGATTGGAACCCAAGACCGCGAGTTCACAAGTTTAACACGCTACCGATTGAGCTAACGAGCACATCATATATATATATATATATATTGAATTAGTTAATATATACTTAACAAAAGCATCATTATACACTTTCTGATTATGAAAGCACGTAATTCTGTTTTAAAAACGATAGAGAAAATGAATTTTTTGATTTCGCATTGCAATGTATAATCGTGTATCACATTTGACTTCGAGTTATATTTTCCCAATACCATCTATGACCTGAATTACATATGCATAGCTAGATCAGCCGACAACAGACTGCAGAGAATAAATCAATAAGTCGTATGAAGATGTATATTCGTTCTTACAAGTTAATATATATACTTAGACAAGCAGATACAAACGTGAAAAATCATAGATTTTTTGTTTGTTTCACTAATTAATTAATAACAAAACTGCTCAGATTAAAATCCATAGCACGATATATATAACCAAATTAAGGCAATTTATTAAGTTACGTACGGCTTTGAGTTTAGTTTACGTAAAGGGCATTTCTAATTATTTTAAACAAATACAGAACTACACAGGTTTTAAAAATGCTGTTATATATTTATATTTCACTAATAAACAACTGATTAGGGACAGATATACGTCAATATTACCAACCTTTTGACTGATTTATTTCCAAATCTAAACATATGTTCGACAACTCGCGAATGATTTTAAACTAAACCCTAGCGTTATTATCTCCCTTCTTTAAAACAAGTAGTTACAGAATTGGGGGTTAAATCTCTATTCCTATCGATAGTTTTTCTACATTTGCCAATAAATATAACATGTTATCTTGATTATACAGAAAAAATTTAATCATGCCAGATATCTTACGGTGACTCTCAAATAGATCCTTCATTGCTAATTTGCTTAATAAATATTTGCTATCTTTTTTGAAGACCTTTGATCTGTCAAGGTCTATATTAATTTTTGTGTACTGACCTTGGCTTATTGGATTGTGTAAATTTTCATATTTTTGTGCAAGCTCGTCGCGCAGACTTTCCAGATACGGGAAATACTTGCTATCGTCTGTTCTAATAAGAGAAAGTTTAATTCTGTCATATTTACTAAAACAAATACCCAAAATTTCATCATTAAGTTCAAAAGACAATTGTTGGTTACCGACCATTATTTTTTTTATTTTATTATTAACTCCGTCCGCTAATGTTAAATTTTCAAACATTATTTCTAATGCTTAGACAATATTACTTAAATAATGTCCAAGAGCGAGAGTATTAATTCCGTCTTTGCAATACCTTTTATCATCGAAATTGCTTAGTCCACGTTTTATAATTGTATTCGTTTCAAGCTTATGATAGTTGGTCCGAATGACATTGGTCTTAATAAAGCTGACACTATTGTTAAGAGCGGCTTTGAAATCCTCAAAATGCATCATCTTTTTCACATATCCCCTAGGGATGCCTTTAGCTTTCTTGGTCAGTTTATTGTCATCTAATATAACAGCATACATTTTGCTTCTTAGTCCAACAAACTCTCTCACAGGAACAAACATAAACTCATCCTTAAACTTACCAATAACTTTCTTGTTGGAATTATCATGAAATTCACTACAAGTTGGATAATCTGATAAATCGAACAAATCTTTATTATCGTAAATATCTTGATAGACATTTTCACAATTTATGTTGTATACTAGAGAATCCGTATCAGTAAATAGTAACTCTGACTCTGGCCATACTTTTTTGGTAAAATTATAATGAAAATCGTACATCAACCACTTCGATATATCAAGTACAGCTGCACCAACATAGATTGGCTTATTTAACTTTAAATTTGTCTTTCGTCGTTGTATTGCGGCAAGATTTTCATTAAATATTTTCATACTAACAAATCCATCGTCGCTAACTAATTTATTTCTGCGGTTGATATCATTAACAATTTCTATCGAAACTCTCCGGCGTATATTTTCCATAGTCTTACCAAATACTGAGTTGTTCATTAACTTGAAAAAGTTTTTCTCAAATTCGGTTTTAGCTACAGCACGACGTTTCGTATTTAGGTCAATATAATCCGCCATCCACTGCGATTGATTAAACTTTAGCACACGATGGACTTTTCTCAGAATTAGTCCAGCATCTACTGCTTGCTTTAAATTTTTGTAGTGCATGACGTAATTTCTTTTATCTAACAAATTTGGAACTAATTTGTTAACGATAGAGCATTTTCCTATTGTCATAGCTCGTTGTTCAGGTGATAATAAACTATAATCAATCGTCATTGATTCTGCGCAAAATGGATAGTCGTTATGCAGATCGTGTAACGAACTGGGGTAGTCTAGATCAACTTCAACAAAATATGAAATATCTTTGGGAAGATTTTTTTCAGTTTCCTTAAGAAATTGATTTGGAGTTATCCAATGAAACCCCCCGCAAGGCATTGCCTGTACCATGCTGGCACCATACAAATTCACACAATCTAAATAAATAATGTAACTAGACGGACGATTTTTATCATAACTTTTTAAGTATTTATTATTAGCTGCTGCATATTTTTTTGTTATAACGCTAATTCCGCCTCTGATGCCTTTTTCAATAAAGTTAAACATATCGATATCTGTTAAGAGTTCTAATTCTATCTCGCTAGTTTTAAGTAAAGCGTCCCAAGACAGCCCCGGAGCAGAATAATACCAACAGGGGTCTAATCCGTAATTTACATGACTGACCTGACGAAAATTCTCGAAAACATCTGCTAGCAATAACACATCAGTTTTCAGATATAAATCGTGATAATCGCCGAGTGTTTTGCAGGCGAATTTAGTCCACATATCTTGCGCATATTTATACTCGTCGTCGCTGATGTTTTCATTCTTGAGCTGCGAGTAAAATTTATCTTTGCTAGGTAGAGAAGTTTCACTAAATCTGTTCCAATCATCGAGATACTCATAAGGAAAGATACCCTTTTTTGTCAGATCGACATAGTTTTCACCGAAGCAGCTGCGCAGATTATTGAAAATACTACAGCCTTTAACGAGCTCGTCTAATGATGCTGCCATAAATTGCAAGCTGTCGATAAAGCGTAATTTGCCGAGGGTCACCGACATATACTTTTCAAAATTATTTGGAATACATTTTATCACGTTATTCAATTTTAGTTTAGCTTTAATGTCTTTATCACCAAAAGCTTCTACAATGATGTGACTGTCGTAGCCGCGAAAGTTATGTAAAACTACTGGAATAAAATCTGGAGCATGACATTTTAAATTGCAACTGTTATGAGCTGCTCCGCGATATTGGCCGGTTAAATGACAGTGATCTCGCACCTTGGAGTCCCCCAGAGGTTTTTCACAAATATGACAATTAACCGCCTCATCAAAGTCGAGTTGTTGTTTGGACGTTATTCTGATCGGAGCTGTTCTAAGTAATCTGTTAGAAATTGTATTAACTTCGTCTATTACATTTTTTAATAACCACACGGCAGGATTTTCACCTCTATATAACCTTATAGGAGATGAAAATTTATCGCTGGCGCAACAAACTACCTTATAAGCTACACCGCAAGGAATATGCTGTTGTATCTTTCTTGTACTTGATTTGTTCGGATTATTTTCTGCTCCAGCTACGGGAACGAGTAGACACTCAAAATCGGCGTAAATAACAAAAGGAATACTTAGTTTATGATTATAATTTTTAAATTTTAATATTTTTTCTTTTTCGCTAGGCATAGTTATTTTTTGAACATTAACGCAGTATTTGAGATGGTTCTGCAGTCTGTCATCGCTAGTAAAGCCGTGCAAACATCTATAACAGAAATATTTCTTGTTTTTGTTTTACTGTACTGTCCGCCAACTAGGCCGTTAAAGTTTTTTATCCAACAGTAATGACCCCGATGAAATAATAAATTTATTGTCTTTTGCGAAGCATTTTCTGAGATGTATCTAGGGTAAACGTTTTCTCGTTCGTCTAGTCCGAAAACATTTACTGAGATATCGTTTTGTTTTTCGAACTTTGGTATATGATTTTCTGCTACTGGAAAGTTGATGCCATCAAAATTGAGTTCGTTCTTGTGCGGAAAGTACTTGTTGACGCGATCGGAATTTTGTTCTTTGGGAAACATCGCGGAAAGAATAGACCACTGGAAACATTTGTCATCGTTGTTTTTGACATTTATACAACATTTTTTGTTCTTAATTTTTTTAGGAAGGTCGACGTATAAATTACCGCGAAGCACGTTATATTTCGCAGTGTGAAATAAAACTGCTTTTATCATTTCGAATTTCCAACCTGATCCGGATGAAGTAAATTCTTCTAGTTTTTTATTTATTTCCTGGTGTATTTCATCGGCGACCATAGCAATGTTTGTTCCAGTTAATATCTTTCTAGATTTAGCTGTTAAATAGGGTTCCGAGATTTCGCTGTCAAAAGTTTTTGTTTCTTCAACCGCGTGTAACTTTGATAAAATCGTATGATATTGGACTATGAGTTTGATACTTTTATGAACAGCGAGTTCTCGAGCTATAACGGGTTGTAAAAGATGATATAAATTTGTAGAGGTAAAATTAGCTAATATAGTCTGATCGTCGAGTTTGTAACTGTTGTCATATCCTGAAAATGCCGAAGCAATTTTTTGGGATTTGATAATGCTCTTTTTAGCGATGTCGCGCAATTTCAGCATTATATGTATATGGTAATATTGTTTATTTAATTGAAATTTTTAATACTTTTAATTAGAGATATAAAACTTTTGTATATATATAATGACAGAAATCCTGCGATATCTGCCACTGACAGCGGAAGAGCAAGAAACGTATCATGTTCACCCGACATACAACTTATATGCTGGAAATGCATTAGGTTCTGTTATTAACATAGCAACCAAAAAAGCTATTGGCGTACCAACTCCGGCTGGTATGTTAATTTCAGTAAAGGGTGCAGATGGAATCAAAATGTTTAAAAAAGATTTTATTTATACTTTGTTTTGCGGAGATATTCCAGAAGGACAGCGAGTATATAGAGCAAATGGCGCAGTTGCAGATGATAATATCGAAAATTTAGGATTACAAAACGAATATCAACCCCACCCAAAGTTTGATTTATACGAAGCAAATGATAAGGGAATTATTCGAAATATAAAAACTAAAAAACTATTAGGAAATTTAGATAATGTTGGTTATTTACAAGCATTAGTACGTGGAACAAATACAGATTTTGTTTGTTATAGATCGCATAGATTTGTGTTCGAAACTTTTAATGGACTAATACCTAATAATTTAGTTATTGACCATATTAACAAAATAAAAACTAATAATAGTTTGGAGAACCTAGACTTAGTAACACAACAAGAAAATAGTAGAAGAGGAGATGCTGGTAATATTAATAATTTTAAAAATCCAAAATCAGTTATCTCAACAAATCTCGAAAGGCTGGCTCAGATATATTCGGAAGATTTTGTTCCAGTTTTAAATGTTGACAGATTTGCTGATTTCATCGACCGTGCTGAAAATGATATTTTCTATAACTATGACGATGATGACGAAGATGATGTTGTTGTTAGCAAGAAATATTTAAGTAGACCAACAACTGGGCGATATGATGTTAAGTACCACATTGCCAAAAAAATATTAAAATTTAATTTTAGTGTTGCCGAGCACCAAATATTTTGGCAACTTATAAGGCCATTCCTAAACGTAAAAGTACCGGGCCAACAAAGAAACATAAAATACGATTTTATTTTTGTTAAAATATTTAATTTAATGTCAGTCGATGATGCGAGAAAATTACACTTAATGTCTTTATGTAAACCTGTAAAATGTAGAGCAGTACTTATAAAATACGAGCAAATTTATAATAATATTATTCAGTCGATGCAATCGCAGTCGATGAAATCGACCGAGTTGGTACCCAACTATTAAATTTATCGCTATATCCGCGCCATTTAACTAAACTTTTGTTGCCGCGCTTTCTAATAACGTTTTCGATAACAAATATATCTTGTTCTGTTTTTTGAAGTTCCTGTTCGTAAAAACTGCCAGTTATAGGTTCACCTAGCAAGTCTTTCAGCGAATATGTAACTGGTATTGTTAAAAGTACTTTATCAACAACAAATACTTCTTCACTCCAGTTCGGAGTAAATCCCTTTTCAAACGTTTTCTTAGTCAACGAAATTCTAACTTTATCGCCAACTCTAAATTTATGTCTTCGGTACATGTTTTCGTTAGCTAATATTGGATTTGCAATTGCGTCGTTTGGTGACATTTTAGTGGTTCGGTGTTTCGTGTTATTGTATTCGTCAACGATATTCTGTAAGTTGTCGATGTATTTATTCGTGTTTTTAGCTGTCAAATATTTATGAATTTTTTCGTTAAGCGTGCGATTAAATCGCTCGACGATGACGCTTTTTCCCTCATTTCCAGTTACGTATTTTTTAATGTTATTTTGTTCCAAAAACTGCTCGAACTTTTTGTTAAAAAACTCTGCTCCGTGATCGGTCCAGATTTTGTTGGGCTTTCTTTCTGTAGTTGTTATTATACGCTTTAACGCGTCAATCATGGAGGTCCCCGTTTTATCCGAAACTGGTACGCTAAAAGCATATTTACTAAAAACATCGACAACATTAAAAAGATATCTCCGCGGAGCGCCATCAGCGCCAACGTTAAATTGAGCTAGATTTGACATATCAACTAAATCTATCGCCCAAATATCATCAACTGCATTTGCTACAACTTTACGTCGCGGAAACTTTTTTTTTAGGTCTGTGTAGTTCGACTGAAAGCGACGCTGGGTCATCGTATAAGTCTCTGCCTAGTCCGAGTTTATATTTTGCTCCAATAATACCCTGTACCAGCCTACGGTCAACACGCTCTCGCATATTTTCTGGTTTCATTTCGCGAAGTTCGTCTAACATCACTTTGTCGCAGCTGTGTTTTGTTTCGCCATTTATATCTCTGTAGCAGATATCATGACGCATCGCTATTGCATCAACCTGATTGTATGGTTCTTGTCCTGGCAGCGGATTATCATTTTCGTCAAGTTGCTCATCAAGCGGATTCCACGGACCAGTATATTTATGGCCTGGCAATGTCCAACCGCCTTTCGGCTTCGGCAGTTTGCCAATTAATTTATGTATATCTATTCCCGTTCCAATTATTTCTCTGTTATCGCATTTCTGGCAATATGTAACAATTTTATTTTGCTCTAGACATAAATCTCTATCAGCGTCGCAGTTGCACTTCATTATTTATTTAGTCGTCTACTAAAATAACGTCAGGACAACCAGCCCCTGACTTTGCTGCTGGCAAAAACATACTTTTTCTTTTTCCACAGATTGCGCAAATACTTTTCAGCATTATTCTATTATTCTTTGTCTTTTCCGTTTTTTCGTCTTTATTTTCTGTTTTAGTTTTACACTTGAGACAATATGTTGACATTGTATATCAGTGAGTTTAGATAAAATTAATCGCGATCTCATCATTAGCGCGAGATGGTTGTTTGTCAAATTGCAAAATAAACTTTAAAAAATCTGGATTTTTGGTCATCTGTTTAACGAACATCACGCAATAATAACCGCAAGCGGAAGTTCCAACTGGCTGAATCTGATTAGACGAATAATTTATTATTTTGTATTTACTCATATATCGTTTTACCGCATCACTCGGTGGAATTCCGAACGAGTCGAAATAATTGTTATCAAAAACAGCTACCCAATGTGTGCCAGATCCGTCATTAAAATCTTGTATATTTATAACGCAAGAACCCGTCAATGCTGGAGGTGTGAGTTCATCTTTGGAATAAACTCCGCGAAAATTTTTAACTTTTTGTAATTTATCAAGTATATCAAAATTACTTAACGCAGGCGACTTTGTCTGCCGCGCCTTTATCTTAAGACGTTTTAACGTCTCGTTCCTGGCAGCATTATTCCTCGTCCTCGTCCTAACAGGCCCGGCAGTAGACTTCCCGCCAATCCTGCCAGTAATGGGGCTATTGGAAGAAATCCACCTTGTTGTGTCTTTTTTTTCGCCGTTGTCTTTCTTTTCGCCGTTGTCTTTTTTCTAACAGTTTTTCGTTTAGGCATTATATTTAATCTTTAGACAAAAATTTTCTTTATACCACTACCTTTAACTGCCTTTTCTGATGCGCCATGTACTGCTCCTGACGCCGCTGCTAGCCCTAATGTACCTAACACTGGCAAAATTTTAGGCAGTAACGTTTTGGCTATAACTGATAGTGCCTGACCGAAGAAACCGCCGTGTTTGGACATCGCAGTTATTTGTGCGGCGCTCAAGTTTAAAACGAAAGGTTTTTTGCGATCGTATTTATTCGCTTGATTTTTGGTTAACAATAATTTTGTTAAAGTCCCCAAAGCACCTGGGTTGATCTTTAGTGAAACCGACCTCCGCTTCGCAACAGCAGTTGTTAATTTTTTAACTTGGCCATCGGTTAAATGCATTTCTTTTATAATATATTTTGTCATCTTATATAACGACTACAGATTAAACTTGTATTGTCGTTTTACCTCCGACAGAGTCGATTGTAACAGATCTGTCGCTTATCACTAATGCATATACGTTTAACGCCGCTGCTGGAACGTCTCCGAGCGTCCAAGTAACCTCAATATCAGCTGTGCTGTCCACAGCTCGCTCGCTATGTTTACTGACGTCAAAGTAAAATATCGGATAAAGTGTACGAAATTCTTCTACTGATATCTGAGTTCCATCTCCAGTATCTTGATATTTCTGCATCGAGTCGAGTAGATACATGTACGGTCTAGTATAGTTTTTATTCTCGTTATCTGCAAAATTGCATTCGATCGCTCGTTCTGGATATTGCTTTGAATTTATTCTAGCGTATATCCGTCTGACATCAGCGTTATCAAATATTGCATTATTTTGTTGTTGGTTATTACGTCGAGCTTGTTGTTGAAATACAACGAATAAATGACGCGGTAGCTGCTCACTCGATGTTGTTGTAACTCGCCATGTGTAGTCGGTGGTATTCGGAACTGCTGTTTGATATATTTTATGTCGCTGAAAATGAATTTTACTGGTGCGTTTTGCCAGCAATTCATCTAATTCTAATGCTTTAGTGACCGACGGAGTTATTCGTGGCATCCACAGCGCAAGTTTGTTTATGATAAATTGTACATCGGCCCCACCAAATCTAAACAGGCAATCATTTTGTTCTGCTCGATCTAAAATAAGCGTATGTTTAACTCCACGAAATACTTTATCATAGTCCCTGCAAAAGCCAAATATTGTACTTAGTGGCAACATCATTGTAATCTGACGTGATCCTGCTGCAAGTGCCTTTCTCTTAGCATAGCCCTCATTATAACGTACACTTCGAGGGTTAATTGTGTTAATAACTAAATTTAACATTGCAACGCCGTCTGCAGCTGCATCTGGTGGATTTATACCAAGATTATTACAAGCTGCAGTAAGTGATACTCTTGTAGCGTCTGCATTAGCGCCTGCAGCTGGTGCGACTATACCTAAAGCATCAGCATTAGCGATAAGAAAATTTACTACAATTGTAACATCTGCAGCGGCATTAGCTCCGTGTACCAAAAGACCTTTGTGAATAAATTCTTTAGATTCTGCTATACCACGTCCAGTATCTTTAAACCACATCATGTTAGTTGCAGTTGATTTGGAGTAATCATCGGAAAACAAAATAATATTTAAGGCTGTACTTGCAACTTGTAAGTGATTTGAAATATCTTCGACAGTTTGATTGGCCAGCTGATATCGAGCACTTCTAAATAAACACCAACCATTATTTACAAGAGCTACTTCTGCATTAGCTGCAATTTCAGCAGGTGGATTAGGTGCTGTCATAATCCGACCACGAACTTCTAGCATTGCTTTGTGAGGCAGCAGAAATACGTCCTCGTCTCGTGTATTAAATGTTCTAACGCCAGCCTTATTAGGTTCGTTAGAATTTTCATCGAGATATTCAACATATTCAAATTCCGTTACTGCGTCGTCTTTGTCAGAAATTTCTGCAAAATCGAGATAATTTTTCGCAGACATCTTTTTTTATTTTATTAGGTTATATAAAATTATTGCGGCGCTGTAACTTTAGATATTAAATTTTGTATAATCTGCTCGCCTTTTGGTGATAAAAGTTTTTTTGTTGTTGTTATCATCGCGCGTTGGGTTTCTTTTGTTGGTGCGATTTCTGAAATAACTTGCTTGATTGACGGTGGTTCGCCTTTTATTTTATCAGATATTTTTTGTCCAACTGCAGTTCCCGCAGCAGATGCAGCTCCAGTTGCAAAAGCTTTACCAGCGTCAAGTGCGATTGGCGCAACTTTACGAGCTAATCCTGGAATATTTTCAGCAATTTTAGTAAATATATTTCCGAAAAATCCTCCTACTATTTTTCGTCTGTAAACTTTTTTCTGTTTCATTATATATCTGAGGTTGTATAATTTTGTTGTCAATCACGGAGTGATCGTGCGTAGGTGTAGATAATAAGTGACGACCTCATTGTTCAAATCCAGCTGTCTTCCAGTTTGATCTGTCAATTGCATATTTACCTCATTTATTTGATTTTCAACGCTCAACGGATAATATATAATATACCTCGGATTGATCTGCATAAGAGAACCCGGTGGAACTTCTGGTGAGAAACTGTATATAGTTTGCCCTTTGCTACCTTTAGCTGAATAAGAACCAGACGCGATCGAACAATTTACCAATATCGTGTTTACATCAGTTATATTTACTGGTAATTCACCGTCACGTGTAACAAATTCATTACCAGAATAAAACTTAATATATTTAAATCCTATCAGTGGTGCAATACTTTTGTTTGATAAAAAATCAACTGACATATTTTTTAATGTTATTCTAGCGCGTAATGTGTTATAATTTGGTGCCAGTTCAAAATTTTCTGCAATTCCTTTATTCGCTGTTATAAGTTCTTTTATCGTTTTATTTAGATCAGTTATATTGTAAGCTCCTTGTGGAATTTTAACTTTTATAAACTTAAATTCTAAATACCTTGAAGT